>MU666611.1:43872-89139 GCA_026770625.1 Nicotiana glauca
TTACAACAATTGTTATCCAGAGTGTAAGCACTGCCTGGAGTCCTTGAGGCTCCTTGGAACTTTGAAATACTTTGGGTGAGAGAAGGACTTGGAAATCTGGAATCCAGATTTGGTGAAACACATGTTATTGGATATTAAGATTGAATTAGGCTGCTCGGATTTAGCTGTAGGCTGTGATGTATTTTTAATCGTTTTCTTTCTTTCTTCTAGTTCTGTAATATTCTTGTAAAAAAGGAACTCGGGGAGTATTAGTAAAGGGCATAAGAGGTGTTTACTTTATTGCACAAAGGGTAGATACCATGCCTATAGGTTAATGTTTTTAATAACCTAGATACCATGTCTATAGGTTTTCAATGCTCTAACTTGATCATCTAGATACCATGCCTATAAGATTTAATATTCAGCCATATTGCAAATCATTAGAAATCGTGCCTGTAAGACTTAATATCCTTGTAACAAGTTTCATATAGAGATCATGTCTATAGGAAATGCATAAACGTTAGGCAAACGGTAGGGTAATCGAATACTCATTCCTTTACCAGTTCAATAATAGTAAAAAAAAATCAAGATATAGATATCATGCTTATAGGAGTCTAAACTCGCCTAATCTGTGTTTAAGTAATAACAACCCTGTTAACTGGCCTTTAAAATATCTTAATAAAAATTTTTCAGTACCATTCTTCCAAGCCCGCCTGCTTTAAAACTCTTATAAATCTGTAATGATATCAAGTTTTCTTTCCAAACTTGCATCTTTCTTCTAAAACAATGCATTTAAACCTTCTGCCTGAATTTCTATCCATCTCTTGAAGCTATCTTTCAAAACAGATTTTCAACTCTTTCTTTCTAAATATTCGCACCTTTTCTTAAAACTCTTTTTACGGTTCTCCTATGTCTTAATCAAATCAGTCTGTTAATTATCGAATTCATCTCTGAACTTCTGCAATTTTCAATCTTCTATTTTAAACTCTTTTGCATTAGGTCCTTTTCTCAAAACATGGATTTTTCTAAATGACTCGCTTAAAATACCTCAATTTCTGACAATTGGATTCAGTTTGCCTAATGCAAAATTTTTATCCAACTCTATGTGTTAAACTAGTCCGTCCGCCGTTAAATTTAATTTAAAGACTAAATCGGTATGTGCAAGGCATGCTAAACCATGTTTTGTCTTATTTAAGGGGTCTTACGTGAGCCTTATATGCTTGTTTGTCAACTCCCTATTATTTGCTATTTGTTTTGGTTGTCGCCACTAGTATTTTGTCATTTTAAACCCTATATATGCCCCCACCCCTTTCCTCCCCTTCAGGATTAGAAGTCCTAATACCCCGGGACTGATAGGTTGGGATGGGTAATAGCATGCAATAAGTAACGAGACTAATCGCGTTTAAATACCTTAACGGGGTAGGAAGGGAAGAATATGAATATGATGACCGGTGCACTAATATCTCGTGCGACCCCTCTTTTGAGGAGTGATTGCTGGGTATTGCATTGATGTGATCCATATTGTATTTAAACCTAGGACCTCCTTTCTTTTCTTTTCCTTAAGTGCTTTCATTTCTTTGCATCAACTCCTTTTCTAAAGACTGTCTATTCTTCCCTTTAATTTTCAAAGTTTCAAACTTATTTGTAACTATTATGTGTAAACCTTACTTGCTTTCTTCTACTCCTTTAAAGTCACAATTAAGCATGGTCAAGAACCACACTAGTGGATATTGAGGGATGCCTAACACCTTCCCCTCGGGATAATCGCAAGCCCTTACCCAAACTCTGGTTTTCTTTCAAATCTTCTTCTTTTTCTTTGAAGTGTCCTAATGCACTATAATCATTAGGTAGCGACTCTTCAAATTCCATAACCTAATTCCTCAAAAGGGAATAAGAGTTGTTTTGTGCATAATGTCGTAAACCCAATTTCTTTCTTTTAGAAGGGGGAAAAAGGGGGCATCAACACCCATTTTGAGACTCTAACTGAAGCTAGCCAGGAGGGTTTTAACCTGAATGCTAAAATTGCAAATGCAAAAGAAAAGATTGAACAAACTCTGCAACGTCAAAGTTTCTCAACACCTGAGGATGAAGGTTCCAAATGTGAAGAGATGGACTTACTCCTGGTGAAACTTATATTCAACCTTCATCTTCTCAAGTTTATCCTTTTACCCTTGTGGATGATGTTATTTAGTTTTTAACCTTTGTTTTTGGAAGTGACTTGACTTTGATTTTTGTTGAAATTCTCTTTTTTTAGTAGTTTTTGGGAATTTTTCCTACCTCTGCCTCTGTTTATGGGAAAATTATATAAATGTCTTTTTTTTGCATATTATGCTTTTTGCTCTTTAAGTTCTTGAGCTTACACTTGCATTAAATATGCTTTAGTAGAACATGTCTCTAATATGCACGGGCCTTCTATAAAAGAGGTCCCTTTCATATAACAACAATGATTAAGATGGCGTCTCATCTTCATATTGGTATAAATATATGAAACATGAAGTAATTTGAAGATGTTTTAGTTTTTGAAATTTTCAAATAAATATTATTGTACAACATTTTTACAACTGCATTCTTGTAGCAGGTTTACAAATTTGGGTATATTTTCTCGCGATTAAATCTATGGCCTTAACCTAGAAGCTCGTGGGAGTATTTTGTAGGTTTTATAACTCCCATTATTTCCGCGAGCTTGAACGCTTTGAAATTTTGACATTTTCTTCAAGGTTTCTTCAAGATTTTAACTTTGTCTAAGCTATGATTTTTTAATGTACATCTTCTTTCCTTGTGCACTCTTCCATATATAGTCCCCCCCTCCCTCCCAGTGTTTGAGCATTGAAGCATGAGATCTCGAACACTGGATCAACTCCTTACTTTTGATCATTTTCTTGAAAAAGGAACTACGTGCGAGATTTGGAGGTAGTTTTTTAGATGATGACTGCTTAATCCTTTGCCATCAAAAATGTTGTAACCTAGACAAGGAATAATTAAGTATTTCACGTGTCTTCCAGGTCTAATGTCATCATTTGTATGGGCTAGCTTTTTTCCTATCATGTAAAATGGTTAGTAAAACTTAAATAAACAAAGTAAAAATTGAACTTTCATGATATATGACCATGGGTATTAAATTCTTTAGAAGTAATATTTCTTCAAATGGCCTGCATTCCAGTGGGATGGTAACACATAGCGGTCCATAGTTTCTAACTTGTATGCTCATTTTCCAGCAATGCCTTTAACTCTATATGGGCCTTCCCAATTTGGACTCAACTTTCATGTGTTTATCGCTTGTGTTGATCGAAACACTTTTCTGAGGACGAAGTCCCCAAGTTTAAAATATCTCAGGTTTGCCTTCCTATTATAGTATTGTTCAATCATCTACTTTTGAGCCTCCATACGAATTAATGTTGCTTCTCTTCTCTCTTCCATCAAATCCAAATTTATTCGAAGCTCTTGTTCATTTGTTGCCTCAATTGTATGTGCGTATCTCATTCTTGGTTCCTCTATCTCTATTAGGATTAAAGCTTCTATTCCATATACATGCGAAATGAGGTTTCTGTCGTGCTCGTTTTCACCGTCGTTCGGTAAGCCCATAATACACCCAGTATTGTTTTTGGCCACTTTCCTTTTAATTCTTCCAATTGCTTCTTTAGATTGTTGTTGATGACCTTATTTGTTGACTCAGCTTGTCCGCTAGCCACTGGGTGGTAAGGTGCAGAAGTAATCCGTTTAATCTTTCAACTTTTATAAAAGTCAACAACTTTTGCACCAATGAATTGCGGCCCGTTATCACCAACATTTTCTTTTGGGACTCCAAATAGACATATTGTATTCCTCCAAATGAAGTCCATAACTTCCTTTTCTCGTATGTGTTTAAAGGTAACTTCAAATTTTAAGCATTATCTTCCATATTTGGCAAATAGTGTTCCGCTCTTATTACTATTTTTACCAACGATCTCCCCCCGAGATGATTGCCACAATGCCCCTTATGTATCTCTCTCATTACATATTCCATTTGTGAAGGTCCAAGGCATCGTGCTAAAGGTCCACCAAACATTTTGCGATGAAAATTCCATCGTATCAAGCAATACTGTTCAATCGTAGCAATTGGGATTTCTTTTTATCCTCGGGCAAAATTTCTTACTACAAAAAGATCACAAAATTGTTTCTCCAATCCTAAGTTAAATTATTGAAGTTTACCACATTCTTGGTTTGGTCGAGTGCTAAATGAAGTAAGTGTATCAAAACAACATTTTCTACATCTGTTGAATCAATTACGTATGTGAGATTTGCCAATACGTCTGCTTATACATTTTCTTCTTTTGGTATTTGTACAGCTTTCCATGTCTGGAACTGCCTCAACAATTCTCGTACCTTTTTGAGGTACCGTTACATTCTTGTTTCTCTTGCTATGTATGTTCCTTGAATTTGATTGACTACTAGCTGTGAGTCGCTTTTGAATACGATTTGTTCACTACCAATCTCTTTTGCAAGCTCCAAACATGCAATTCCAACTTCATACTCTAACTCATTGTTAGTAATTGGGTAACATGTTATTGCCTATCTTATGATTTCACTTGAGGACGAAATTAAAACAATTCTTAAACTGGCTCAGTTAAGGTTTGAATAACAATCAATAAACAAGCTCCAAGTCCCCGGATAACTCCGGCAAGCTCTTTTTCTGCTTTAGGAATTAGTCTTGAGCTAAAATCTGCTAACACCCGAGACTCAATAGCAGTCTTGATGCCATAATTAATACTAAAAAAAGGTTTTTGAGGCGAGGATACCGTGTCTCATCATCTAGTAAAGACAAACTGACATAATAGATCAGAGATTGTTTACCTTTGTCTTCACGTACCACTACCGCACTTATTGCCACTTTTGACAATCAAGGTAGATGAGCAATCTCTCCCCATATTTTGGCTTAGCGACAAGGGCAGCTCTGAGAGATACGACTTTAAATCCTTTAGAGCTTGTTGACAACCGTCAGTCCATTCAAACTAATTTTTCTTTTTCATACTAAAAAGAACATAATGCATTTTTCTGATGATTTGGATATAAGTCTTCCAAGGGTCGCTACCCTACCTGTTAATCTCTGTACTTCTTTCTTGCTCGTGATTACATCAGAAATTTCTTCAATAGCTTTGATCTGTGTGGGATTTACTTCAATACATCTGATAGAAACAAGAAAGCCCAAAAATTTACTTGAAGCCATGCCAAAAGTGCATTTTTTTGGTTCAACTTCATGTTCTACATGCATAGAATTTCAAAGGTTTCGGGTCATGACCCAAAATTCAACTAGTCGTGATGGCACCAAACCCAACCCGCTAGATAAGCCAATAACCAACTATCTAGTTTAATGAGATTTATTAAGAAAAGAAAAGATAATACAACTACTTTTATACAAAGAATTCCCTAAGGATTGGTAGTACAAATCATGAGCTTATAAGATTTAGATGTTTACCAAAATAAATTGAAATAATTACAACATCAATTTGAAATGTAAATGAACAGAATTAGAATCTGATGCTACCAAGAACTAGTGATAGTTATAACTGAAACGCAGGTACCTCTTTCGATCCAGCTCCTGTCGTATGGATCAACATCAATATCCAACATCGGCACACAAGGTGCAGTAGAGAAGTATGAGTACAACCGACCCCATATACTCAATAAGTAACAAACCTAACCTTAAGTTAAAAGTAGTGATGAGTTGGAACAAAGGTCGGAGTCCAACACCAACAACCAACAACAGTTCATAACAACATATAAAAGTGATAAAGAAGTAACTCAGAGATAAAATGCTCAGCTCATTCACAGTTCTGGAAAATAGGCATGCTTTTAAAGTATAACAGTAGATCCAAAAATTCCAAAATATATGAGTAAGTTTGAAAACTGTAATTTTTCCCAAAAACCTTTTAATAATAAATAAGGTATTTCATTTTAAGATAGCATAAGGAAAATAAAACTCTATGCCTACAAGTCAATAAATAGGGAAAATCATGAATGTCACCAAAAAACGTGTAGCAGAAGGAAATGCATCTCTATGTCTGTATCTCAAGTATGCACGCCAAATTTAATGTATCCCAGTGATGAATTCATGTACTCACACTCTCAGAGTACTCAATCTCTCCGTCTCGTATTCTCAGTCACAATGCTTAACACTTAGTCACTCAGTACTATACATGGAAGATCCAACAAATTAGTTACTCAGTAATGTACATGGCAGATCCAACCCAAACATGAAAGGTCCAGGGCAGATCCAGCCTAATGCAAATGAACCAGGGCAGATTCAGCCCCAAATAGAACTAGACAAGCGCAGATCCAGCCCGAATATAAATAATTGCACCCACTGTGGATGTGCAAACACTGGTCGGGCCGATCTATCCCAAGCGTTATAACAATAAGCCTAATCCTGGCATGAATCAATAAAGCCTACAACGGTGTGCAACCCGATCATATAAATATCACTCACATCAGGCCCCCGGTCTCACTTAATCATCAATCTCTCAGTCTTTCGGGCTCAGAACACTCATGCTAAGCATCCTAAAATCAATGACATGGGATGTGACATTATACAATAACAGAGACAGAAATATAATATGTAATGATGAATGTGACTAAGTATATAACTGGATTAAGTAAATAACTCAACAACTAATAACGACCACTGTGGGTTGAAATAGTACCACCATATAGCCTAAATATTATTTCTTGGATAAATCTCAGCTCAAGTGCTCTAACACATAGAGTACATTAAAAATGTTGAGATAAGATAGCTACACAGTTCCGTGGAAATTGACTAAATGACAGATACCACAGTGCACGCCCACACAGCCGTCACCTAGCATGTGCATCACCTCAACATCAATCACATAACACACAATTCGGGGTTAAATACCCTTAGCACCTAGTTTAAAAGTGTTAATTACCTCAAACAACCCAAATACAATATCGAGCAAGCCAAGCGATGCTCCAAAACTGCCATCCCACGTGTACCGACCTCTAAATGGTTCGAAACTAGCCAAAAGCAACTCAAGAATATCAAATAATTCCTAAGAAAATGATTCCAAATGATAAAGGTCGAACCTTTAATCAAAACCCTAAAGTCAACAAAAAGTCAAACACTGGCGCACACCTTAGAACCCGACGAAACTTACAAAATTCGACAACCCATTCAATTATGAGTTCAACCATATTAGTTTCATTCAAATTCGACTCCGAATCAATTTTCAAAACTCAAGAATTCCCTCTATGAAACTTTACTGGAAAAAAAACCCAACTTTCACTTTTGAAATCATCAACCAAATGCTAAAAATGAAGATAGATTCATGAATTATAAACGAAACCGAGTATAGAACACTTACTCCGGTCCTTGTGAAGAAATCTTCCTCCAAAATTGCTCAAATCCGAGCTCCCCATCTCAAAATGTGAGTAAAATAGCCAAACCCTCGATATATTACTTCTGCCCAGGCATATTTGCTTTTGCGAACAAATTAGCCGCTTCTGCGGCATCGCTTCTACGACAGAATTTCCGCTTTTATGGAACTAGTTAAGAACTCGACACTCACACCTGCGGACAAAATATCCACTTGTGTGACATCGAAGGTGTGAGCCTTCTTCCACACCTACGCAAGACCTCGCTCATGCACTCTATCCATTTGCACCCGCGCATCCGCACATATGCTAGAAATATTTGCTTCTGCGATCTTCCTCACCCAGCTCTCACCTCACCTCTGCTACTCCTTTGTTGCTTTTGTTACTATCACACTTGCGTAAAACCAGTCGCATGTGCGATCACACCAGATTCTTCCACTAGTAGCCTTAACCAAAATTGATCCAAATGATTTGAACCTCGTTTGAAACTCTCCCGAGCCATTCGGGACCCCGTCTGAATATACCAACTAGTAGAATAACATAAAAAAAAATTACTCGAGGTCTCAAATCACGCATGACAACATTGAAATAGCGAATAACACCTCAAATCAAAATTAACGAACTTTGAGCTTTTAACTTCCAAAACTCACACTGAAACCTATCAAATCAACCCGAAATGAACTCAAATATTGCACACATGTCCCAAATGACATAATGAAGCTATTCCAATTCTCGGAACCACAAATCCGAATCCAATATCATCAAAGTCAACTCCCAGTCAAACTTAAGAACTTTCCAAACCTTCGAGTTTCCAAGTTTCGCCAATTAGTGTGGAATCCTACTAGAAATATCTAAATGCAAATATGGGCATATGCCCAAGTCCAAAATTTCCATCCGAACCTAACTGAACCATAAAAATTCCAATCTAAGGTCAAATACTAAAAAGTCAAACTCAGCCAGCTCTTCCAACTCTAAAGCGTAAATCATGAAATTCATTCTTCCAAATAAATTCCGAATAACCTGAAAATCAAAACCGACGATTCACACAAGTCAAAATACATCATACTATGCTACTCAAGAATGCAAATTCTCAAAACGACCGGTCGGGTCGTTACATCCTCCCCCACTTAAACATACGTTCATCCTCGAACGTGCCAAGAGTCATTCTAAAGCCATCAAACCTCCATGTAACCTTACCATGAATATACCCAGGGGGTGATCCCATGTTACCCTAATCCATATAAGCCTGGGAACACAACATAACTGAAGATCATTACTCCAACCTTAGACCGTAAAATATTACTCTACCTACACACCCGAATCTCGCACCTACACACTATATAAGTCTGAACAAGTTGTATCGAGTCATAACCATAACCCAAGATGTAATCACATGATGTACCACATAACTCAGATGCTTACAACAATAACTTTTGACCACAGTAGCTACACAAAACACACCCAATACTAATAGTGAATCTCATATCAAACCAAACTTTGTTATAAACCTTCGTACACTGTCGATGATCAAAGAAACACACAAAACTCTTAACCACTTAACATATCAGCAAGTCATGGATCTCTCTATCATCCAATTAGAACCAAGACAAATCCTAAGCCGACTTTCGATATTATTCCTCTTACATACTGTAATTAAATCCGATAGTATCAATTCTATGTCCATTGGCCTTATCTCATCAATCGCAACCATTCTATTGACATTCCACACCAATAAAACCTAAAGCCACAACTGTATAATCTGCACACTAATAAGCAATAATTCAAATGTACTAAACATTAAAAAAATGACTTAAATGAGAGAATCGTCATGTAAGATTAAAAAATACCACCACAACAAAATGCTATGAACCCTTCATATATAGTAGAACCAAGACACACGAATCAACCACAAGGATAATATCCCGACATAACCCAGTTGCAATGTATGACCCCATCTAAACACTGGTCTATATGAAATACCTCAAGTTATAGTGCCCAAAATCTACAACCACGCACAATTTGACGTCTAGTACCCAAAGTGCATGACCATAACCACGAAGAAGAAAACAACACAATACATCGCAACTCAAAAAGTCCGTAACCAAGGCACAATTAACCATTTCACACCCCAATCACCAATTCACTTAAAGTCTGCTAAGGCCCAAAAAGAACCGCACCATGTGTGCATATAACCAACAAATCACAATCCCTCGAAGCATAGAAGAGTATTAAATAGAATATACCAGATACAAATGAGATCAATTCTAATCAAATGGCACATACCTCAACAATAGCAGTACAAAGTCAACAAATTCGACTCGGTGTAGAATACACATCCTCATTGGGCCTAACAATAGGCCCCCAATCAACTCCGGTCATCCCCGAATGGAAAAATATCCCTCCGAAAGCCCACAACGACCTAACCATAACACATACTATCATTTGGCTAGCTTTGTCCACGTTTTTCGAGTCCACAACCATAAAATAATCTGCTTCTGAGAACTCCCAGTCTCCAAATTCATAGAACACATGAATCACCATAACTGGTCCCAACTTCACCGCCTGAATATATAACACATCTCTTATACAAGAACAAACCACGAGAAATACTTCTATAATTCTTCCATACCACACAACAAAATCTAACCATCAGGAGTTGATCAACCAGGCAAGCACCGCAATGCTAATGAATTATCCATAGTCAAAACTCAACATGCCTTCTGAAATGCAAACCCTTCTCAAGCAATACCAAGTAGTAATATCATTTATCTAGACATCTGAAACCGTCCATGTTGTCTAAAAATTCATGATCTTCCCTTCAAAACTGAACTGTGACCTTGCACATGCAAATTTCAACCCTACAATACACACCGCTTCTATCCTTCCATCATATGAAAAGCAGGAGAATATCATGATCAACTCCAAGTCGCCACCAGAATATATACCCAATGAGTCAGAAACCTTCAACTTGATCTCATCCAGGAGAAAATCCCAATACATAACATGTTCCTCACACTTGTAGGAAATATCCACCTCGAACCGTGATAGAAATCATTTAGAACTCTTTGGAATCCATTTCCTCATAACCAAGTTATCAGAATAGAATCTCTCTAACTCAACCAGGCTATGCAAGTCATCAAACCCAAGAGCATTGCAACAAAACACATATAGAGACTCGCCACATCATAAGTACCAAAGTACTGATCATATCTATTACCGTGCTAATCAAACCTACTACCAAACTATCATATTTATCCGAGTTCCTTATGAATTACCCTCAATTCGACACTTCCCCTTGATAGAACACCACGATCCTCCACCAAAATTCACCATACGAGACCGTAGCATAAAACCACACCGCCTTAATGCCTATAAGCCATTGTATTCCCTCTTTAGCACCCCAAAATACCACAATCGAGACACCCACTCTGAAAAGACCTCATGTTAACATAAAACTATTTCCTTTACCTTTCTGATATTGAAATGTAGAATCTATAGTATAACAAAATACCGTGAGTCTAGACAAAAACAAATGTAAATCTCAGATTCTAGCTATTTATAAATCTAGAAAATTTTCAAATGCCATATATAAATTTTGAATCCATTAGAACCATCTTGAGAGTCTTCCACTCTGCTCAAATCTCAATTGCACTGATCAAACGAACTGAATGACTTGTGCCCCATTAGCACACCAATACCTTAAGAAGTAATCCACACTTTTAAGAAACCGAATAAATCCCTACTCCATGCACACTATATCCATTATGAATAACAAACTTAAATCATCCCATAATTTCCATATGCCCATAAACTGTAATACACCATGCATCCAAAAATTTCCTTGCTTAAGCCATCCTCAAAACCAGCCTCTACAAGTCATAACTAATCCACAAATATGCCTCACACTGAATCCAACGCAATACATAACCATGCAATCAACTTGTCGATAGAAGACTCTCCTATTTTGCTCAAAGATATGGAATAAAACATCTGATAACATATAATAAACATCTACTACCATAATACCGCAGTGAGATTCAACTAAATCCTTCATAAACTCATGTAACATATACCATTTATTAACTCAAATCATCTACAAATACCACATTCGTCCTCGTGATAGTTATTTCAAATATTACAATCGATCTAAACTCAAGTCACACAAATATAACCAACTGGTAGAAAAGAAAGCCTGCTAACAACATCATAAAATATCACACATCTGTAGATTATCTCACATGTTATAACCCACCTGCTTAGCCTCAAACTGATATATCTTTATACCCTTTCATAACCACAACTACTACGCAATCACTTAATCTTCTGATTATGAACTCACCAACAAGGCATGATAACCTAATTCGTTCCACAATTAAAAATATGAAAGATCCTCCAACACACTTATATCTCGAGACTATATATCACATCAAGATAGAAATCAAACACCCAATCGTCCTTTTTACATCTCAAGAAAACTCTTTTGGTCATATTCAATCCATTTGAACACATCCCACAGTCGCATCATGCTCATCATACAGCCATCCAACCATTCATCGAGCCATAAATTCCACTAATAAGGACATTATCAGACTTATAAGTCTAAAAGAATGCACGCACACCACCAAAATCCCCGTGCTCAAACCACTATCAAAACCCAGCCTCAAGTCCTCCAGACTGGCTCAACATCAGCACCTAAAAATTACATCTCGCACCTCATCCATGAAATCACAAGCCGTCGATGCACAGCTGATACTAAGTGCTCACATCCGTAAATGAGTGGGTGGAAGAAATTCAAAGAGTTACGCTTTAAGCTAAATCAATATCCCACAATAAGGAAAGAAATATGAGAAGTTCATCCTAGATGCCCTGTAGCTTCTCGAAGATAGGTATGGACGTCATCATACTGATCTGCAAACTAGACACTTTCTCATAAGTTATAGAACCTATGAACCTAGAGTTTTAGTAATCCAACTAGTCATGACGGAACCTAACCTAACTCTCTAGGTAAGACAATAACCAACTATCCAAATTAATGAGATTTATTAAGAGAAGAAACGATAATATAACTGCTTTTATACAAATAATTTCTCAGGGATTGGTAGTACAAATCATGAGCTTCTAAGATTTAGATTTTTACAAACTGAATTGAAATAATTACAACATCTGCATGAAATGTAAATGAATCGAATTCGAATCTAATGCTACTAAGGACTATTGATATCCATAACTGGAACGCATGCACCTCTTTCGATCTAGCTCCCGTCGTACGTCGCAACATCATCCTCCGACATCTGCAAACAAAGTGTAGAAATAAAGTACGAGTAAAACTGACCCCATGTACTCAATAAGTAATAAACACAACCTTAGGTTGAAAGTAATAGGGTGTGCCAGTTTTGTTTGGGAAGAAGAAGGATGGTACTATGAGAATGTGCATTGATTATAGGCAGTTGAACAAAGTCACAATCAAGAACAAGTATCCTTTTCCGCATATTGATGATTTGTTTTAGCATCTTCAGGGAATGAGGTTGTTCTCTAAGATTTATTTTTGGTCTAGGTATCACCAGGTGAAGATTCGGGACTCGAATATTCTTAAGACAAGTTTCAGTACTCGTTATGGTCATTATGAGTTACTTGCGATGTCATTTGGTATGATCCATGCCTAGTAGCATTGATGTATCTGATGAACAGTGTATTTCAGTTTTATCTCAACTTTTTTTTTTATTCATTGATGATATCCCAGTATACTCTCATATCTAGGAGGAGCATGCCTAACATTTAAGGATTGTCCTGCAGCAGTTGATAGAGGAGAAACTTCATGCCAAGTTCTCCAAATATGAGTTTTGGCTCAAATCAGTGGTATTCTTAGGGCACGTGGTGTCCAGTGAGGGGATTCAGGTGGATCCGAAGAAGATAGAGGTAGTTCAAAGTTAGCCTAGACCGTCCTCAACTACAAAGATTCGGAGCTTTCTAGTGATGGTTGGTTTTACCGTCGCGTCGTTCATGGTTTCTCATCTATTGCATCGCCCTTGACCAAATTGACCCAAAAGGGTACTCCTTTCAGGTGGTCGTATGAGGGTGAGGAGACCTTTCAGAAGCTTAAGATTGCCTTGATGACAACTCCAGTTCTAGCTCTAACATTAGCTTCTGGTTCTTATACATTGTATTGTGATGCTTCTTGGATCTGTTTCGGGTGTGTTTTGATGAAGGAGGGTAGAGTGAATGCTTATGCTTCATGTGATGAGATGGAACAAAGGTCGGAGTAGAACACCAGTGGTCAACAACATTTCATATCAACATAATAAAAATGATAAGAAAAGTAACTCAAAGATAAATACTCAGCTCATTCACAATTTCGAAAAATAGGCATGGTTTTCAAGTATAACAGTGGATTCAAAATCTTTCACTGAAAACCCCAAAAATATATGAATAAGATTGGAAACTATGATTTTTCCCAAAAACCTTTTAACAATAAATAATATATTTCATTTTCAGATAGTATGAGGAAAATACATCTCTATGCTTACATGTCAATAAATAAGTGAAATCATGAATGTCACCAAAAATCGAGTAGCTGAAGGAAATGCACTTCTTTGCTTGTATATCAAGTACACATGACAAATATAATGTATCCCTATAATGAACTCATGTATTCACCCTCTCAGAGTACTCCTGTCGTACACAAAAACATCAACATGAGTACAACTGACCCCATGTACTCAACAAGTAACAAAGCTAACCTTAGGATGGAAGTAGTGACGAGCTGAAACAAAGGTCGGAGTTCATCACAAACAACCAATCATAATAACATAATAAAAGTAATAAAAAAGTAACTTAAAGATAAAATGCTCAAAATCTTTCACTGAAAACCCCAAAAATATATGAATAAGATTGGAAACTATGATTTTTCCAGAAAGCCTTTTAATAATAAATAAGATATTCCATTTTCAGATAGCGTGAAAAAAATACATCTCTATGCCTATATGTCACTAAACATGTGAAATCATGAATGTCACCAAAAATCAAGTATCAATAAGGAAATGCACCTATATGCCTGTATCTCAAGTATCCACACCAAATAAAATGTATCACAGTGATGAACTCATGTACTCATACTCTTAGAGTACTCAATCTCTCTATCTTGTATTCTCACTCACCATGCTCAAAATGCAATCACTAAGTACTGTACAGGGCAAATCCAACACAAGCATGATAGGTCTAGGGGCATTCCAGCCTAATGCAAATGAACCAGGGTAGATCCAGTCCCTAATGCAAATAGGCCAGGGCAGATCCAGCCAAAATATAAATAATTTCTAGCAATTATGCCCACTATGGATGTGCAGACACCAGAGCGGCCGATCTAGTCCAAGTGCTATAATAATAAGCCAAATCCTGGCATAAATCAATAAAGCTTGTTGCGGCGTGCAACCCGGTCCCAAAAATATCACTCACAATAAGCCCTCGACCTCTCTCAGTCATCAAATCTCTATAGTCTCTCAGGCTAACAACGCTTATGCTAAGAAGACCAAAATCAATGATATGAGATGAGAAAATATACAATAATAGAGACTGAGATATCATATGTAATGACGAATGCGACTGAGTGTCGTGCCCTCTTTTTCTTGCAAAATCAGGTTTATGACATTTGGAGGGACAACTCGTTCCCTTTTGGGAACTGGGTTACCATTTGAAGAGTCGACACCTAATGATTAAGGTACATTAGGACACCAATAGAGATTCGACTCTGAGTGTGTTTGAATAACCAAAGATTGGGCAAGGGCTTGAAATTATCCTAAGGGGAAGGTGTTACACACCTCTCAGGATCCACTAGTGTGGTTCCCAGCCAGACAGTTATTCTGAATTTGAGGTGCAATTAACAAATAAGCAGATAAAGCTCAAATAAGTGGGGATTTCAATACACAGTGGTTTGGAAGTAAACAAAGTTTGAAAGAATAATTAAAAGAGCTAATTTTTAAATAAGGAATTACAATGCTAAAAGATAATGAAGAATAACGGAAGGGGATCCTAGGTTTATTAAAAATAAGGATCACCCCACACAATGTCCGGTAATCACTTCTCAATAAAGGGCTACACGTGACATTATCGCGTGATCATCATATCCATATCTACTATTTCCACCCCGTTAAGGCATTAAGGAGCAGATTGGTCTCGATTACTTATTGATGCTACTACCCATTCCATTCCTACCAGTCTCGGAGGCACTTAGGACTACTAATCCTTAAAGGGATTGATATTAGGCTTATTTGAAGTTTTAAAGGTAAAAATTCTATGGTGACATACAAAACATATAAAGACTATACATTAACACATAAACATATAAGGCTCAAGTATAGCTCCTCCAAACAAAACAATCCAATAGCATGACTTAAACAAATGAGTAAGGTCCGATTCTAAAAATATACTTGAGGGAAGAGGAGATTGTTGTATTGCAGCAGGCCTGGCTTATTATATGACTCAGTTAGGAAATGGGATCAGGCCTACCTACTGATTGTAACACTTAAACAAATAACAGAGGTGAGTTCAGTTGTATTTATATTGCCTAAGGCTTGCCTAAGTGTTCAAGCAAGGTCCTAGAGGAGCAATATCTACTTAATTCAGAATGATGAAATTGTGAGCACGTGATTTTTGCCCTATATGAGTTACTCCCATAGATTCAAAACAAAAGTATTCCTTTCAATGTTTGCAGTTTATGGATTATGTGGCATTTTCTGTTAATTGTTTGCATTTTTGTTTGTGCATTTTCATTAGTGAAAAATACAAAAATACATATCACATTCGCATTTAGGGTTTGATTTTACACATTTTCGATTAATTAGTAATTAGGATTTTACAAAAATAGCAAAATCACAAAAAATGTGTAATCTGCACTATTAATCTTAGCTTTTATTTTTAAGTAGCTTTTATTTTAATTTATTTTTAATTAATTGAGTTAACTATCATTTAGGATTAATTAGTGATTTTATTGAGTTAATTAGTTTCTAAGAATTAATTTAGGAATTATATTAATTTTTGAAAGAAAAAAGAAAATAATTTTGGAAAGAAAAGGAATTGAAGAGAAAAAGAGAGGATTGGGCTAGTCTTGAAACTTTATGCCCCAGCCCAGGTTGAAAATACCTGAAATTGGCCCAAATTGCTTCCGGCCCAAATGCATCCAAACCCAACTCCCCTTTTTAGGTCCGAACAACGTCGTTCTGTAATGACCAGTTTGGGCCGTTGATTTTTGATGATCGGACGGTGTTGGAACTTGGTAGCTTTTTCTACATAAGTGTCCGAAACACTTCCCCCTCTCCCTCACTCATCTTCCTCACCACTCACAACATCTAACCCTAGCCTCCTCAAAACACCCAAGCTTCACTAGCCGGTGGCGCCATGCCAAACGCTTCTCATCTTTTAACCAGACAATCACCACACCTCTGTTTCCCTATATCCATTATCAATTACTCAAAAACCGGCACCCATGTGTTCAAATCTTGAATCTAAGTTTTGAAAGAAAAGACCAAGTCTTAAATCGTCTTTTTCGTTTGATTTCTTGGAGGTTTCGGGATTGACTTGAGTCAAAAGTCACGATAATAGATTGTTCTTGACGAGAACAATCGATTAGAGTTAGTTTTGGCTTAGTTCAAGATCACCGGACTCCGACCAATTCATGCACTGGCCGGCCATATTTGTCAATCTTCCATCGTCTCTTAATCTGCTCCGTTCGATAAAGTTTATCAGGCCAAAACCAGGTTGTCTCTGCTTCTTCGTTATTTTTCTTTAGTCAATTGTTTAGATATCAGTCTTTTATTTTCGGTTGGTTAGAATCAGTTTAATTAGTTAATCATTTTAATTAAAAATATTAGCTCAATGATTAGGTTGGTTTATTTGAGACCGAGTTTTGTTTCTTCAACCCGGGGTTGCCTGTTTAATCTTTTTGCCTTTGCATTTACTTGTCATTTTCAAAATTAGAAATAGGTTTAATAATTTTTCCTTTCGAAATTCTCGATAATATTAATTCTAAGGCTTTCATTCTTGTTTGTTTCAAGTTCTGTTTTGAGTTACGTTCAGTTAATTTCTCGTGAATTTTGCTTAAAGTTATTTGCTCAGATGACCCTTTATTTGATGTTTTTGGATATGCTGAATTGAACCCCTAGAATGTTAGTTATTGGGGGGCCTGGATCGGAATTTGGGTCTTGGGATCAGCATTGGGCTCTTTGAGTCATTTGTGACCCAATTTAAAGAGGCCCAGCTGTTTTTGACCCCAGTTTGTCTGGTAGTTTAGGTAATTAACAGGGTACTCGGAGGGTATTTTAGGAAATAGGACATAAAGAATCTTTAGTAACTGGTTTGGAAGCTTCTAATGAGGGTGTTAATTTAAATTTTAGACTTTTAACAATGAAACTTGTATAACAAGTCAGGAAGTGAGGGTCATCTAAAAAAAACAAAAATTAAAAAAGGGGTAGGGTGTAAAAATAAAAACCTAAGGTTGTCCTAGATGCCTTGCCTACAAAGGCATATTTTCTTGCCTTGAAGAAGGAGGTCTTTTTACCCATTCTGATGGTCTAGAGAGATCAGATTTGGAGAATTTCAAAGAGCTGAAAACACATCAAATTCAAAAAGCAAAAAAAAAAAAAAGAAGTTGTGTTGTTCCATTAGATTCTTCACTGGTTTCTTCCATCTTTTATATCTAAAATGGTTTAACCTCATTCAATGAGAAGTGATTCGAATTAATTCATCGAATAGTTTTATTTCAAAGTTTAGCTGGTTTGCTTGGTCGTTCATAAGTTTCTGGGATTTATTGTGTGATCTCTGGTTTGGAGTTATGTTTGGTTAGTTGTATTGCTGCTGGTTCTTGCTATTGTTACTGCTGAAATTCACCTCTTTCTTCTTTTTATTTCCAGGTAATTCTTTCTACCATTTGCTAACAAATGAACTCCTACATGCTAGAACTAGACTGAATCTGTATAATTGGAGATCCAAGTTGGATTTAAATGAAATCATATTAAAATGTCAAAATTCTGTTAACTTTAATTTTTACTTTTAATTTCCATGCTGAGAAGTAGATTATCATTTTATCTTCTGTATAGGTTAAGTTGTTAATCTTTGTTCAATGATTTGAGTTGTTTTTTTTCATTTAGGCAAACATTTGGACTGTGGCTATGTAAATGGACTGTTAAAAATTGTACAAGGATTGACTGCTAGAATACCTTAGTCGACTGTTTTTTTTTAGTTTATAGTTAGGATCTGGGTATGCAGAAGTTTGGTAGTGAATCTGGTATAGCATGTTTTGAATTTGGATTTTTGAAATTGTGAAGTTGGAGAGTTTCATTGATTCATATATATTAAATATGTCTCAGTTAGAGCTTGAAGTCAATAAATGCCTTTTAGGATTCAGGTCTGATTCATGAGATAAGAATTATAGGCTAGAATTTCAAACTTTCAAATTGGAATATGTGCTAGTATGTGTTATGCTCAAAGGTTGCGAATTGTATTGGGTTTTGAATAACAAGGTGATAATGAATGAGTCGTTACTAGATTATGGTATGAATATGATTTGGCATTAGAATGACATTTAAAGATAATAAAATTGCATTTTTTTTTAAATTTTCTGAAACCTTTCTGAAACACTTTACTCCGTGGCCATCTATGGAATCCTAAGATTAGATTGCAGTGTGTAACCTAATTGCTTCAAACGTGCCATTATAATTGTTGCCTTAGGGGTTCAAATTGAGACCCCGCAAGGGGTTAAGCCTTGTGCGTGCCCCCATATACGCTGGGCTGTCACTTTGGCCCAAGTGCGACTGCGTTCTCTCTCATGCAGGCGACCAATTTGGGCTTCGCTGGGAGCCCAGTTACCCAGCCTATCAAGTCTGTTAACATGGGCATCTTTTAATTATCTCTTTTTTTTATTACTTTTGTATTTTTATGTATTTTGTAAAAAATACAAAAATTAGAAATCAAATCTAATTTATTTTCCAAACTAAGCTAGTTAATTTTCCAAATTTGTTTAAAACCTATTTAACAATTAACAACTAAAAATGCAAAAATGGGCTATTTTTTATTATTTTCTTTATTTTCAAGCAATTTAAAATACTACTTAATCCTAGAATGTGAAATTAAATCTCAAATAAATTCCAAATGTATTTTTTGTATTTTTCATATGAATTAAAATGCACAGATAAAATGCAACAATTACCACAAAAATTCACAATTGTGACATAATAAAAAAATATTTTGTTTGAAATTTTGGGAATAATTAATGTATAGGGCAAAAATCACGTGCTCACAGCTGCCCCTCTTGCTCAGTAACATGAAAAGTTTTCGTGCAAAGATAAGTGAGCGGAAACGAGCAATTTTTGCCCGTTTGAATATTTCGTGTGAAGCATTTTTGATAAGTTTGACCGCGCCCTGCTTTGGAGGTTGCCTACATATCCCTGGCTAAAAAGGAATTAGGTTAGTGTAGTTCAGGAGTGTCTGGTAGCTGGAGCTACCAGGAGCTGTGATTTCACTGCGATTGCTGCTGCTACTGCTTGCAGACCTCCCTTATTACACCATGTCAAAATAAAATAAGCTAGACTAAGCTATGAACTACGGATTAAAAAGTCCTATCTACATTCTTCAAACTTGCTTTTGTGCTTCTTGTTGCCTTGTTGTCTTGTGTTTTCTTGGTGAAATCCATTGTTGCCACTTCAAATTGCAAACTGAGGTGTTGATCCTTATTTTCAAATTGCTGATCTTGAATGTATTCCCTTGTTGTACGGGTGGGCTCCCGACTGCTGAATTTGAACTTGAATGCATTCCCTTGTTGTGCGGGTGGGCTCCCAACTTCTGAACTTGAAATGTATTCCCTGCTCTCCAGGCGGGCTCCTGACTTCACCATAATAGACAAAACGAAGAAAACTTTCTGTCTAAGTTTGGAAAACTAGGTGCTTGTTACTGGGTAAGATTCGAAAACTAAAACTTGAATTGTACTACATTTGTTCTCCAGGCGGGCTCCTGACTGTTGTGTATTCCCTTATTCTCCAGGTGGGCTCTGACTGCAACAAAATAGACAAACAAAAAAAAATTTCTGCCCCAGTTTGGTAGCTGGGTACAGCATGTTATCAAAAAATCAATGGCTAAAATTAAATTGTACTTCCCTTGTTCTCCAGGTGGGCGCTTGATTACTGAAGCTTGAAAAGTACTCCCTTGTTCTCCAGGTGGGCGCCTGATTGCTGAAGCTTGAAATGTATTCCCTTGTTCTCCAGGTGGGCGCCTGATTGCCGAACTTGAAACGTATTCCCTTGTTCTCCAGGTGGGGGCCTGATTGCTGAAACTTGAAATGTATTCCCTTGTTCTCCAGCTGGGTTCCTGATTTCTGAAACTTGAAATGTATTCCCTTGTTCTCCAGGTGGGTTCCTGATTGCTAAGACTTGAAATGTATTCCCTTGTTCTCCAGGCGGGTGCCTGATTGCTAAGACTTGAAATGTATTCCCTTGTTCTCCAGGCGGGTGCCTGATTGCTAAAACTTGAAATGTATTCCCTTGTTCTCTAGGTGGGCGCCTGATTGCTGAAACTTGAAATGTATTCCCTTGTTTTCCAGGTGGGCGCCTGATTGCTAAAACTTGAAATGTATTCCCTTGTTCTCCAGGTGGGTGCCTGATTGCTAAAATTTGAAATATATTCCCTTGTTCTCTAGGTGGGCTCCTGACTTCACCATAATAGACAAGACAATGAAAACTTTATGCCCCAGTTTGGAAAACTGGGTGCTTGTTACCGGGTAAGATTCGAAAACTAAAACTTGAATTGTACTACCTCTGTTCTCCAGGCGGGCTCCTGACTGTTGCGCGTAAAATGTATTCCCTTGTTCTCCAGGTGGGCTCCTGACGGCAATGCTTGAAAAATATTCCCTGGTTCTCCAGTTGGGCTCCTGACTGCAACAAAATAGACAAACAAAGAAAATTTTCTGCCCCCGTTTGGTAGCTGGGCACAAATGTGAGTGTTAAACTGAATTATTCTACTAACTAGTATAAGAATGTCAGAGCTAAGTCCTATTATCCAGATAGGTCCTGACAACTCTTAACAAAACAACAATTTTACATCTAAGATATGTTTTTTTTAAAGGTATGACTTCCACTACGCTTATTATCAAAAGGTCTTAAATTACTCCAATTATCCAGGAGGGCCCTGAAAATTCCTAATTGAATCCTATCTTGAACATGAAAACTTTGGAACCAACTTGCATCCCTTTGGGGCACATTTATGCTAAATTATGCTACTCATGATTGTTTTGGAATTTAAACTAAGTCCCATTTTCCAGGTGGGTCCTGAGAGTGTATGGTCAAACCTTTTTTGGTGCTTGCTCTTTCTCCTACGGAGGGTTTCTCCGAAACAAACGAAATTTTCTACCCCTGTTTCAATCAAAAAAAGATTTGTTAATATAAAATGGTGGTTAGTTGTTGGCGTTCTTGCTGGGGTTATGTCCTAGCTGCTTGGAATTTACTCCGACCTGCTTCCCTGGACTTTCTTTAAACCTCCTCGAATTCCTGACCGAATTTCAACCCCTGACTTTGATGACCCAAGTGTTTTATCCCGTATTGCTATTTTTGTGTTTCTGACCCCTCTATCTGAAACTTCGCTTCTTCCCCACAACTATCTGATTAACCAACTGATAGAACTTCCAATGTTCCTTTATGTCTTACTTTTCTTTGATATGTTCCAATCCCGCTGTGCCGTACAACTGGGAAGCTGGCAGTTAGCCTTGACATCCTTCTTTGTTTTTGACCAGAACTGACACTGAAACATCTTATAGACAGACTGCAAGATAATGAAATGCAATGTCCTTGAAGGTTAAGGATAAAAAGACTCCGAAACGGATGATTTGTAATGAAGAGAAGAGGATAGGACTTATCTGAGTGGAACGACTGGTACCATTGATTCCATGTATTTGGATTAACCAGCCTAGTATGTCCAACCAATCAGCTTCCAATTTCCACATTTGCTATTCCAGCCTTTCATGACCTGACTTTCGCCAAAACCCAAACACTGCTTGGCTTGCCATGTTTCGAGCAGCCGTTAACCACAGACTTGCTTCATTTTCCCATCTCCAAACTCACTTCGCCTTACGATGGCCGTGAGGGTTTTTACCAATAAGACTCTCTCATTTTGATTTCCCTCAGCTCACGTCACCTTATGGGGCCTGTGAGGGTTTTCACCAATAAGACTCTCTCATTTTTTATTTCTCTCAGCTCATGTCGCCTCATGGTGCCCTTGAGGGTTTTCACCAATAAGACTCTCTCATTTCCGCCATTTCTCTTCTAGTACCAGAGTGTTGCCCCCAACATGTACCACTTTTCCTGTTTGCATTGGCACTTCTTGAAGATTGATCGGAAGGTCTTTCTTTGGACCGTAACGTGGCTTTTGGATGGGGTTTAGAAAGAAGGGTATAGAGGCTCAAAATAATTCAACTACGGGTTTAACAATACAATTTTCGGAATCAATCTTCTTACAACAACCACAACTTCTGCCCCAGTTTCTTTCTTGGGGGCTTTTGTAGTTTTTGTTTTGGTGTGACTGAACCTCAGAGAGGCTGCCTACGTACCCTTTCGGGATCAAGAGAAATTACTTGTGTTGTTGTGATCTCTCCTTTCTTCCATCTTTCTTTCTTTCTTCTTTTCAGTTTTTTTTCTTTTCCTCTTCTTTTCTATTTTTTTTCTTTTCTATTCTTTTTCTTTGTTTTGTTGTTTTTCTTTTTCTTTTTCACTGTTTTTATCTTGTTTCTCCCACTTACTCTCCCTTCTCGGGCATACGAGTTTTATTATTGATTCTGAAAGAGTGGTATGCAAGAAAATAAAATAAGGCTCAAAGGGATAGCAAAGGATAAAGTGTTTGGATAGCGGAACAAAATGCCTTCGTCTCTTCAATCTCAAAACATTCCAAATACAATTAAGTACAATTATACAAAGAAATCATACATAGTATCGTTTGACTGCATCAGAGTTGATAGCCATTTCTACACATTTCCCTTCCACATCTGTCAGATATAATGCACCATTGGAAAACACTCGGGTTACAACAAATGGCCGCTGCCAGTTGGGGGCGAACTTTCCTTTTGCTTCGGCCCAATGAGGTAAGATACGCCTCAACACCAATTGCCCTACTTCAAACTTCCACGGACGCACTTTCTTGTTATATGATCTTGCCATTCTCTGTTGGTACAACTGTCCGTGACATACTGCTGCCAATCTCTTTTCATCAATCAAGCTCAGTTGTTCCAAGCGAGCCTTGACGCATTCAACATCGTCAATTTCTGCCTCGGCGATAATCCAAAGGGATGGTATTTCAACCTCTGCGGGTATTACTGCTTCCGTACCGTATACCAATGAATAAGGAGTCGCCCCTACTGAAGTGCGAACAGTAGTGCGATAGCCTAACAAGGCAAAAGGTAACTTCTCATTCCATTGCCTGGACCCTTCCACCATATTCCGAAGTATCTTGATGTTCTTGTTAGCTGCTTTGACCGCTCCATTTGCCTTAGGACAATATAGGGTGGAATTGCGGTGCGTGATCTTAAACTGCTGACATGTCTCCGCCATCAGATGGTTGTTGAGATTGGCACCATTGTCTGTGATAATTACCTTCGGGATTCCGAATCGACAAATGATATTCAAATGCACAAAATCGACCATTGCCTTCTTGGTCACCGATTTGAAAGTTTTTGCCTCAAGCCACTTAGTGAAATAATCAATGGCTACCAGAATAAACTTGTGCCCATTTGACGCCGCTGACTCGATCGGCCTAATGACATCATTCCCCAAGCAATGAAGGGCCATGGTGCCGACATTGTATGCAATTCAGATGGTGGAGAATGAATCAAATCTCTATGTTCCTGGCATTGATGACACTTGCGCATGAAACTGATACAATCTCGTTCCATAGTAAGCCAGTAATAACCTGCTCGGAGAATCTTCTTTGCCAATACATATCCACTCATATGAGGTCCACAAACTCCCGCATGCACCTCGGTCATGATAGCTGTAGCCTATATAGAATCCATGCACCTCAATAAATCAAGATCTGGAGTTCTTTTGTACAACACTCCTCCACTGAAGAACAATCCACTTGCCAAGCGTCTAATGGCTCTCTTTTGATCCCCTGTGGCTTGTGCCGGATATACCCTCATCCTGAGGTATTCTTTGATATCATGAAACCACGGCTCACCATCAAGCTCTTCTTCTACCGTGTTACAATAGGCATGTTGATCTCGGACCTGAATCTATAACGGGTCCACATAAGCCTTATCTGGATGATTCAACATCGATGCCAAAGTGGCCAAAGCATCAGCAACTTCATTATGAATCCTTGGAATATGCCTGATATCTATCAACTGAAACTGTTGACAAAGTTCATGCAAACACTGCCAGTACGGTATGAGCTTTAAGTATCGCGTCTCCCATTCTCCCTGAATCTGGTGCAGCAGAAGATCCGAGTTACCCATGACCAAGATCTCCTGGACTCCCATGTCTATAGCCAACATCAAACCCAAGATACATGCCTCGTATTCAGCCATGTTATTGGTGCAGTAGAAGCGAAGTTGAGCTGTAATAGGGTAGTGCTGCCCTGTCTCAGAAATAAGTATCGCTCCTATCCCGACGCCTTTGTTGTTGGCAGCCCCATCAAAGAACAACTTCCACCTTGGCTTTTTGACTTATTGTAATTCCTCGACGTGCATTGTCTCCTCATCAGGGAAATATGTCTTCAAAGGTTCATACTCATCATCAACTGGGTTCTCGTCTAGATGATCAACCACCGCTTGTGCTTTCATCGCAGTATGGGTTACGTAGACAATATCAAATTCTGTGAGCAAGATTTGCCACTTTGCGAGCCTCCCTGTGGGCATGGGCTTCTGAAAAATGTACTTCAATGGGTCCAACCGCGAGATGAGATAGGTGGTATATGATGACAAGTAATGTTTCAATTTCTGCGCTACCCAGGTTAAAGCACAACATGTCCTCTCAAGCTGAGTGTACTTTACCTCATAAGATGTGAACTTCTTGCTGAGGTAGTAAATCGCCTGCTCTTTCTTTCCTGTGACATCATGCTACCCCAGTACACAGCCAAAAGAGTTATCCTAAACTGTCAGATAGAGGATCAAGGGTCTTCCCGGCTCTGGCGGAACCAACACAAGTGGACTAGCCAAATACTCCTTAATTTTGTCAAATGCTGCCTGACATTCATTCATCCATCTGACCGCAACATCTTTCTTTAGCAGCTTAAAGATACGCTCGCAAGTTATTGTAAGCTGGGCAATGAACCTGCTGATATAATTCAACCTGCCGAGCAAAGTCATCACCTCTTTCTTGCTTTTTGGTGGTGGTAACTTCTGAATGGCTTTGATTTTGGACGGGTATAACTCAATACCGCGTCGACTTACCACGAACCCCAACAACTTCCTCGATGGAACTCCAAATCCACACTTTGCTGGATTAATTTTGAGGTTGTACCTGCGGAGCCTCTAGAAAAACTTCCTCATGTCTTTAACATGGTCACATTGCTTCCTTGACTTTATGATCACGTCGTCTACATAGACCTCAATTTCCCGATATTTCATGTCATGGAACATGGTGGTCATCGCCCTTATATATGTTGCCCCTACGTTCTTCAACCCAAATGGCATGACCCTATAACAATACGTTCCCCAAGGCATGATGAATGCCGTCTTTTCTGCATCTTTCTCATCCATTAAAATCCGGTGATAGCCCACATAACAATCCACGAAGAAACCAATGTCATGTTTGGCACAATTGTCAATCAATATATGGATGTTTGGTAGTGGCAAGTTGTCTTTTGGACTCGCCTTATTGAGATCACGGTAATCAACGCACACTCTGGTCTTTCCATCCTTCTTTGGTACAGGCACAACATTAGCTAACTAGGTGGGATACCGAGTGACCCGGATAACCTTCACATTAAACTGCTTGGTGACCTCTTCTTTGATTTTCACACTGATATCTATTTTAAATTTCCTCAGCTTCTGCTTGACAGGAGGGCATGCTGGGTCTGTGGGCAATTTGTGGACCACCAAATCGGTGCTTAAACCCAGCATATCGTCATATGACCACGCAAAAACATCTTTGTATTCAAGCAATGGTTTGATTATCTCTTCTCTGAGCGAAGCTTCCAAATGGACACTTATTTTTGTTTCCCGAACATTCTCCTGATCCCCTAAATTGATTGCCTCTGTGTCGTTCAGATTAGGTTTGGGTTTTTCTTCAAATTGGATTAATTATTTACTGATTTCTTCAAAGGCTTCCTCATTATCATATTCTACCTCGTTATCACACTCAATTTCTTGTATTATTATTTCTAGGCCGAAGACTCCTCATGCATGACACATCAGTGAAACCAACATAAAAGGGACTGTACAAGAAAGAAAAGAAAGGCAAAATAAAGGCTATCGGGAATGAAAAAGGAAAGAAATTGCATTTCATTAAAATTTTGAGATAACAAGGTTTAACTCATCCAAATGGACGGAACATAGCATCTGAATTACAACCTTGGAAATAATCCAGATTAAACTAAAAGGAAAATCAAAACTAACTACCATGACTCCCAAGAGGAGTAGCTTCCCAATTATTAAGCTTTGCATGGGGCCCCACGAACTGCACATCTGCTTTGCTTGGACCTTCGCCTGCCTCCACCACATTCACATCGTCAAACAGCTTTTCAAACCTCTCAATCAGCTCCTTGTCGGGTTCTATCACCACAGAATTAAGCATTGCCATTACTGGGCGCCTCTTAGTAACAGGCTGGACAAAGGAACAGAAAAGGCGAAGAATGGGTTTTGGAAGGGTCCATGCTCTCTTTTTCATCTTCTTAGATCGCCTTATGTCAACAGTAGTGGGCTTAAAGCCTAAACCAAAAGTATCCAGGTTTCTAGGAAGAGATACCGGATGTATGATGCCCTGTAACAAAGCACCCAAGCCTTTTCCAGGTAAGAATCCATTCTTTATCATTTCCGAAGCCACCATGACAGATGCAGTAGCTACCCTGGGCCCAGGAATACACTCTCATTCCGAGATTTTTGCAACTGATACAGTGTCCAAGACTTGGTAAACCTATGGACCTTTGTTATCCTCAACTTCATCGAAAGGAATAATGGTATTACACGAACTATCTTCCCCATGCACCACAATTTCCTGCCGGTCCCATTCGAATTTGACCATATAATGCAAGGTAGATGGTACTGCTTTTGCGGTATGAATCCAAGGTCATCCCAACAAAAGATTGTAAGAAATAGCCACGTCGAGCATCTGGAACTCCATAGTAAATTCAACTGGTCCTATTGTCAGCTCCAACACAATATCCCCGACCGTGTCCTTTCCTCCTCCATCAAATCCCCGCACGCAAATGTTATTCTTATGGATCCTCTCACTGTCCACTTTTAACTTTTCCAAGGTGGATAGAGGACAAATGTTTGCACTGGACTCGTTGTCGATTAGCACCTGGGTGACCACTGAGTCTTCACATTTCACCGTGAGGTATAGTGCTCTATTATGCTCAGTGCCCTCCAAAGGCAGCTCATCATCAGAAAATGCAACCCTGTTGACCTCAAAAATTTTGTTTGCTATTTTCTCCAGATGATGTACAGAGATCTTATCCGAAACATGGGCTTCATTCAGAATCTTTATCAACGCCCGGCAATGCTCGTCCGAATGGATCAATAGAGACAGCAATGAAATCTGTGTCGGGGTTTTCCTCAACTGTTCTACAATGGAATAATCTTGCGCCTTCATCTTCTTTAAGAATTCTTTCGCCTCTTCTTCAGTTACGGCCCTTTTTACTGGTGCTGGATTATCCTTGGCTGCATTAACCTTTCTCAGCTCTTCAGGGGCAAAGCATCTCCCTGAACGAGTTAGCCCATGGGTTTCACAAACTTCTTCTTTAACTTCCTTCCCTTTGCACGTCATAGTCACTCGGCCGTAATTCCACGGGATGGTCTTTTCACTGACTATTGGCAATTGAGTTACTGGCTTAATGATAACTGGCTCCGTGTGAGCCCCTTTCACGATTACAACGGGCTTGGCAATTGCTCCCGGTACCATCACTTTGACTAGTTCTTGGTTTACTACATCACTATTCAACGGTTCCTTCTTTATCACCCCCACCGACTTCCTAACTGTCTCCCCTTCCTTGATCAATTCTTTCCCACTGGTTGGTTTCTCATGTGACCTGTGTTCACTGGCCTTGATCATCATCACAGTTTGTGACAGCTTCTTATATTCCCCCTTTTGCACTAACTCAATCATATGAGTCTCATGATGGGCTGGCAACGGATTCTGAGTGATGTTAGGCGTCTCTGGAGTCTGCACCTCAATTCGGCGAGTATCAATAAGCTCCTGTATGGCCGTTTCAAATGCCAGCACTTCTCTGTATCATGCCCCGGGGCACCCGAGCAATACTCGCAACTTACTGAATGATCGAGGTTCCTTGGGGGAGGATTTGGTATTTTGGGTTCAATCGGACTTAACATGCCCAATTGTCTCAATCTGTGGTATAAGCTGGTGTAAGATTCTCCCAATGGTGTGAAAGTTTTCTTCTTCTGCAGCCTATCATTTTAAGAAACAGGGTTGGGTTGAAAACCGAGTCCAGTGGGGGTTTTTGTAGGCTCTCGGAGGTGGGTAGGTATTTTGTGTATGGTAAGTATTTTGTGGGGTGGGTGCACGCCATGGCGCCTGAGATTGGGGGTATGTTTGGGCATGGTGGACAGAGAAGTGGGGGGCGGGAGGTAGATAGTAGTATTATGGCGGGCCATATGGATTGTGTGGGTAGGTTTGGGGATGGGGGCGTGGTTTGTGATAATATGGTGATGGACCCCTAGACCAAGCTCTTGATTCTACTACTGTAACATCTTCCTTTTTCTTCTTTCCAATACCTCTACAGTGCCGCTCTGGATGGCCTGGGTAGTTGCTTTAATCGCTGAATAGCTTATAATTTTGTTAGTCTTGAGACCCTGTTCCACCATACTTCCCATTTTCACTACCTCATTAAAAGTTTTCCCAACTGCCAACACCAAATGACCATAATAAGTAGGCTCCAAAGCCTACAGAAAATAATCGACCGTCTCGCCTTCCTTCATTGGAGGATCAACTCTTGCGGCCTGTTCTCTCCACCGAAAACCGTACTCTCTGAAGCTTTCCCCTGGCTTCTTCTCAATTTTGCTCAATGACACCCGGTTCAAGACGATCTCTAAGTTGTACTGAAAATGGCCTGCGAATGCCTGGGCCAAATCATCCCGTGTGTACCATCGAGCATGATCTTGCCGCGTGTACCATTCCAAAGCGGCACCACTGAGACTTTGACTAAAGTATGCCATTAATAACTCATACCTTCCCCCAGCGCCTCTCATCTTACTGCAAAATCCTCGCAGATGGGCTACTGGGTTACCATGTTTGTCATACAGATCAAACTTTGGTAACATAAATCCTGCATGCAATTGGACGTCAGGAAACAAGAACAAGTCATTGTAAGCGACACTCAACTGTCCTCCTAGACCCTGCATGTTTCAGAATGATTGTTCCAAGCTTTTCACTTTGCGTATCATTTCCTCCTGCTCGGGATTTTTGGGAGGCTTTTCTTCTTCAGCTGAGACATCAAGGTGGGGAGTATAAGAGTATGGTTTGGGAGGTTTGAAAGTGGGCTCGTGTGGGTAATAGTGGTTTTCCTGAGTATGGAACAAGGGCTCGCTAGAAGATCTGTGTAACACGGCGGGTGGAGGAGCCACAAACACAGCAGCAATTGGTGGTGGAGGGCATGGAATTTGTTTAGGCGGTGGCGGTGGTGGTGTTTGGGAGGTAGTTGCGTACTATTATTGGTAGGTAGGGTAGGCCGGAGAGGAATTCACTGTGGGAGGATCTTGTGGTTGAGCTAATGGCGGGATGTAAGCAGGGTTGGCAGGATAGGTTGGCAGTGGGTGTCCTTTTGCCCAGGCCTGGTACATTTCGGCCATCTGTTGTTTCAACTTATACATCTTCTCTTTCATTTCGTTGACATCTACTGTCTCTTCTTCCCTAGACGGGTCGACAATGCTTGTTTCTAGCTCTTGGTTGACCATTTTTTATGTATCCTTGGAGCGGGTGTTATATGGGTGGGTTGCCAGAATGCCAGTCAACTGAACCACCTGTCTGGACTCATCATCAACAGTAAAGTTGTTAGTGGTTAGGGCATTAACAAATAGATAACCGCACATTTGGGGCATGAATGCAGCTGGGCAGTTAACAGTTTCTAGTATGCATTTGCTCGACCGCTTGCATCATCCCGACTTTATTTATTCTCGATTGTGACGTCTTTCTTTTATTCTTGACTTGTTTCTTTGTTTTTGTTTTGCCATTGTCTCTTTGTTGTGGATATTCTTCTCTTTTGTTTCGCTTTTTTCTCTCTCGTGTTTTCTTTTGTTTTTCCGCTCTTCTTTTCTTTTTGGCTTTTTATTCTCACTATATTTTCTCTTTTTATATGGCTATGGTCGGATCCTATGGAGATTGCCTACGCATCGTGACCGTGCCTGAATCAGATCAAATGCAATAAATGCAAAACAGAAACAACAATGTTTTTGGAATTTTCAATTTTACTTATAGCAAGCATTTCAATTACAAGGACTCAAGACTAACGCAGGAAGACAACTAACAGACTCTAAATGACAAGACGAGCTACAAACTCCATCAACAATTATTTCACATTAAAATGAAAGTGTAGACTCACTCGAAAAGAAAATATAGACTTAGATAACTGACAAACTCTAGTGAAAGAAAAATACAGACTCTAATGACAATCAGGAATACATTAAAGCTCCTGGTGCCTGCGGGACATCGTTCGGTCTCGCCGCGGGCCTACATGCAAGTTCCCCTTGGAGTCTGTCCAGGTCACTCGTTATCTGTTTCACAAATATCATTACTGAGGCAAAGAAGGTATCCTGAGTCATGTTCTCGCACATTTGGCATTTCCTGGTGATGTAATGAGCAATAGCTAGGATACTTTCTCTGATTATGCCTTTTTCTTGAAGCAACGTCCATATTTGTTCGGCCCTGGCCTCCAAAGTCTGCTGATTTCACTCCTGGAGTTGTTGCGGGTCCATTTCTAATTGTGCTAAAGTTGTATAGCAGTGCTCCCTTTCAACCTTGAACTCTTTCGTTTGTTTAATCGTTTTGTTCTCTGCGGTAATGACCTTTTTCCTCAATCCGGCGACCTCATTATCATGTTCTTCTCTCAACTGCTGAATCATGCAGGCTTGTTCTTCTGCGTTTTTAGCCAACTATTTTCGAACCCCGGCTAGCTCCCTTGCTGCTTTGTTGAGGTCAAAACTGTAGTCAATTACTTTTTCCCTTAAATTTTCTATAAGCTTTGTATCTTTAGCACTCCTAACAGGGTTTTCAGCCGCTATCTTCATTTTTTGGATTTGGGCTCATAAGGCTTCATTTTCTTTAGCCAATTTCCTTTTCTCACCCTCATCAGCTGCAACTTGCACATTTTTTTCAAACCTAAGGTCTTGGACCCGCTTTTCCAGCTCTCCTATTTTTGTCCCGTAATCATTTTCTTTGGCTAACCAAGCCCACTACTCTTGCAACGATTTAGCAAACTCTTGGAGGTGAGGCCTTTTGGCCGGCTTCCCGAATGCAACGTCCCTTCTATACCAAGCCTGATAATCAGGTGACACTTCTACTTTGGCTCGATCCCGGACACAAGTATTTGCCGCCAAAGATTGACATTCGCTCCAGACCTGGCGAACCTTTACTTCAGGAAAGTGGTCGTCGGGGCCAATCTCAACCACTTGCAAACTAAGATCATCGTCTTTGGGCACTATCTGGCATCTCCCGAGTTGTCTCAACATCGGTACGGGGCGTAAGGCTGAATGCTTCTGAGACCCATTAAGAGGAAATGCGGCCCTGCTGCTGGCATATATATGATTTCATCAACGGGCAACCATCCAAATGTCCATTCTATTTGACTAGCAGTGAGGGACCGAAAGTATGTTTTCCAACCCGTGAATCCTTCCGGCAGATTGACCCCTTTAACCCTCCTGTAAAAATCTTCTATGCATGTTTTCTCTGGAGACCCGTAGCTCAAAAACTGAGGACAATGGCACAGATGCTTGGTCATCCACATTTGTAACAGTAGACTGCATCCCTCGAAGAAGTCTTCCCGGGCCTTGCAGGCTGTAAGAGCACGGAAGATGTCGGCTAATATCATAGGGGCCAGGGTGATTTTGGCTTGAGTCATTAAAGTGCTGACGAACCCCACGATTTTTATGTCGATGTTACCATCCTTCCTTGGGAAGACCAGAAGCCCCAAAAAGACCACAATGAAAGCGACACGTCTACGCTCCTCCCATTTCTGGCGGTTCCCTTTGCTACATATCTTGCTTTCCGGGTTGTTGAACCCCCCAATATGGCCATATCTGTGGTATATGAAGTGTGGAGTGCAGAAGCCATTCGCCAAATCCGCGTTACGAACTGTCCTGATTATCTTCAGAGAGTCTAAGAATTTGTGTATAGCTACAGTTCTCGGGGCAACCAAGTACTTGTGCCTTAAAGGAACCTCATCTGTTCTGATGTAGCTAGCTATTTCCTCTAATGTCGGGGTAAGCTCAAAGTCTAAAAAATGGAACACGTTATGTGTCGGGTCCCTACACGTACCCAGTACTCTGATAATATCTCCCCTAGGCACAATCTCTAGCAAACCGGTAAGCTCTTTCAAATATTTCTTGACTTCATCTTGCCCTTCGCCTCCTAAATCGTTCCACCGCAGACGTAACTCCAAAGGGATTTTATGCATGATCGAGAAAGGTTCATTTTGAGTCGTGCTCATCCTGCACATTTATTAAGGTGATTTAATCACTTATTTTGTCCTAAAAGCACAAATGACACTATTCTTTTCATTCAAATTTCTAATTTCAAAAACAAACCCGGTTTTGCAAATACGGCCTTTCAGCACTTCGGGTGAAGATTTTAAGGCTGCATTGGCTAACTGGCCAAAATCTTTAACAAATGACCAAAGGTGACTGTTCTCACAAAAGCAGCCTTCCGGCGTCCCTTTGGGAACATTCGGCTATTTTTGACAAAAGCGACATCACCCAATTTATTTATGACAAAATAAAAATTTTGACATTTTTTGGCTATTTTTGAAAAGGGTTGGTTGGAATCATCGAGGGTTGCCTACGTATCTCACACCCGGTAAGAATCAAACCAGCGTAGTTCGGGCAAATAAACTAGCTATTTTCAAAAACAAAACTCTTTTTGTATTTTCTTTCCAACAACTTGAAAATAAAACCCTTTTGTTTTTTCTTCATAGGCAAATGACACAAACTATGTCTAAAAAAACTCTTTGTTTTGCTTTTCAATTGGCACATAAAACAAATTATTTAAGATGAAATAAAAAAAAATATGTTTGTTTTCCTTTTCCATTGACACCAAACACTTCTCTTATTTTCTCAGAAATCCGGCAGAGTTTCGGCACTACTTGGATATTGGTTTTTGCTAAATCATGTAATTCACTCTCTACCCTATTATTTCTTTTCCCTTTTCCTAAATATTCAAGTTGGTCAGCGCGCGAGTCCGAGACAAATAAATGCAACACGTAAAATGCATCATGATGGTCTTTTCATATCCGGTTACCTTTCCTAGACGGACCCAACCCCTGTGTTGAGTCCCGTAAGTCATATGCATGTGATGCAAATAAGCACTCCTACTAAGAATCCGGCATGGAGTCAAGTTATTCCAGGTTCAAAACCTGGGTATGTGTTCTAGACTGTGTACCCGAACGGATAACTCGAGTCGAGGAGAGGGCTACGTACTGGGAACCAAGAGGCCATACGGCTTAGTAACTTATCCGACCTCTTTCTTATTTCAGGGTAAAACAGAATAGGGAGTCTCAACCAGTAAGCACATCCCCGGAGGTGAGAAGAGAAGGGTTTCGGCATAGTTTATATATACAGTTCAAATAATATCAAAGCGGTAAAAAGCACATTTTGCACATGTGTCATTGAACATGTAGGAAAATCAGATAAAGCCAAATACAACAATTATTCTAATCTCGAATTCTTAAACCCTGAACCGAAGTTCTAGGTTTTTTTCCCCGGTAGAGTCTCCAAAGCTGTCACACCTCCTTTTTCATACACTCGCAAGGGCGTAAAGGAGTTTTTCCATTTAGAGGACAATTGAATGGCATTCGTTATTTATTAAGATTCAAAGACGATCCACGTTACACCATTTCACCCGTGGTTGTCAACATATTTTGACTCCGCTGAGATTTGGATTTGGGTCACATAAATGTGCACCCGAGTTTAGGAATGTAATTTTATTAAAATCGTGCCTAGAGAGTCTCACGCATTATTATTTCGGGGAGGGCCGTGAAATTTGCTAGATGGCCCTCCCGAATCTCTAAGTATTTTTAATCAACCATTTCTTGAGGGCCCCGCAAATTTGTATTTATTTGGCGAGGCTCGTCTCGTTTTATATTTAAAGGCTAGTCCTAAAGCAACTATGATTTTCTATCTTTTATTTGTCTCCAATAATAAAGAAATAGTACTAGTCAATTGATATTATAAATTTCCGAGCTATGCTAAACTATGAATTGGGACCTTCAAACCAAGCCCAAATTAATGGACTAAGCGAGTTTGCCATTTGGACAACTGCAGCTAGCAGGCCTCGATGAAAGCCCTTGAGGAGGGGTACAGGGCCAGGCGTGAGCAAAGATGGTGCGAACAGAGAGAGTCCCAGGTCGCCAATATTGAACACATACGCACTGCTTATCATTGATACATTAATTAATTCTAAAACTGGGCATTCAACACAACTAATTACACTTTGGTTATGGCATTTATCTAAAACAGCTTAACCAATTATCGATTGACAAGGCTTACGAATTAATTCGAAATGGCTGAAGTGTAACCATTTATCCTATGATATGAACTCACATTAGTTATTACTAACCCTTACTAACCACAGATATTATAACTTCAGGATTACACTACCAATTATTAACAGAGATGAAAATCGTGTTTAATACAGTTGCCCTGCGCTAATCCCCCACCATAGGTTCACAAATTCACATTACTTACTAACATTGAAAATTAAACCAGTCACTGAAATGAAATTGTATCATGCTGGTTATCTATTTTTAACACAATACTAAAATGAAATCCAAACTAAACTGTACTGAAACCAGAACTAGATAATTACAAATTTGATAGTATGGGACAATCCAAATCATACAGTCTAGTTTTTATCTCATCTATGTATACATGAATAGAAATAGACTACTAATCAAGTCACAAAAATTATCTAAAACATACAAAATCGTTAAAAAAACAAAACAGAGCAATATCAGAATTTTGGCTTCAACTTCATTTCATGTTTTCAACAAGAGATACTACATCAAATCAGTCTCAAAGTGTACATGGATAATGGAAATATAAGGAGAAAAAGGGGTCAACAATAGCAGGTAATAGACAGCAGCACTTTGAAGTGCAAACAGCGATAAATCTAGTCAATCTCTGTTCATAAACGACTCAGTGACCCAGAAATCCAAAGAGACTAATATAACAACCCAAAACAAAGCCAAAATGACTAGAACAAACTCAGGAATACCACAACAATTGAAAATCCAGTAAACTGATCCCAAAATTAACTTGTTTGAACTCCAAAACCACGCGAAATCAAGACATGAATAATTTAGAGCTTCAGCTATCAGAATTTGAACTAAAATGCAAATCAACTAAATAAAACTAGAAATCCGCTAAGGGATTGAATGGAATAGTATTGTTTTTGTTAGTTTTCTCCTATTTTTCTGTTTTTGTTTGGTTTTTGGAAGATTTAGGAAATTTGAAATTCAAACTCAAAATTGGAAACTGATTCAATAACTCCAGATCTGTGTAAACTTAGAGAGGTTTTTGGGGGGAATTTTTGGGTTCCCAAAACTTTTGAATGAAGGCACTATTCATGCCTTTTTATAGGAAGAAATTGGGCAACCTTCAGATTGTCATTTACACTACAGGCCCCTCCCTTTTTATTCAAGTAGTCCCTTATGTTCTAACTTGTTACCCAAGTTACACCCCTATGATCTTAAAAGTACCAATTACAACCTCTTCTAGGTGCTTCTAGTGACTTCAAAATTCAGTTGCTATCAGATTTCCTAAGTAAACTACCCTTATTGCCCCTGTGTTAACCCTGAAATTATTACCCTACCCCCATCCCCTCTATAGTTATTCAAAGATCCTAATGCAGCCATACCCAATCAATGCTGGAAAACCATTCTGATCTTACAAACGAAAATAATTCAAAGAGCAATCTAATTAACTATAATAAAACTAAAACTTATCAAAACAAAATTCAACTGTCACGAAACAGGATCAAGAAAACAATTAAACCAAATGAGAACCAATTGAATCATAAAGCAAAAATTAAACCTAGCAGAATCAACATGAAACAGAGATCAGGCAAAATTTAAACTTATCAAAAAAACCATGAAGAACGTTTACTACTTTTAATCATTCTCAAAGTCTAATTAAACCAAAATCCTAAAAAATCCAACATGATTGACACAACCTTCATGCATGAACAACAAATTTATCACAAACAAATCACAACTATCAATTCAGACTAAAACACCAAGGAGAAGGACAGAGACTCGACTACTGAAAATAGAAAAAGAAAAGAAATCAAGAAGGAACAGAGGGAAAGAAAACATAAATAGAAGAAAAGGAAAAGAACTCACAATACGCCCTGAAAGCTAGGAGGCCACTGCATGGGTTAATTCAAACCCTAACTTCAAAGGGTTGAACCGTAGAATAACGAAACAGTAAGCTTTGGTGATGTTTGACGACAACCAAATGAAGATTTGTGATGAGGGAAGGCAAGTGAGTCAGTGATGTAAACTTTGAGGGATTTGGACGAAGCAGCATCTTGGCCGGAGAACTTTCAATCCAATATTTGACGCTTTTGGCCGGGATTTGAAGGACATGGTTTGTAGATTTGAGATGAGAGGAATATGGGGTGTTAATTTGGGATGGATTTGTGGTGGTGGCATTCGCCGGTGGCGGCTAGGGTTTCGAAAATTCGAGGCGTTCCATTAGGATTTGGGAAAAACAAATTGGGGTATGAGTATGAGGGAGGGAAGGCGAGGTTGTGGTGTGAATTTGGGCCCGATTGGCCGCCGGCCGCCGCTGCGGGTGATTTCCGACGAGTAGTGCACGATGGCCCAAGGCGGCGTTACATCTGAGTGTGTGAGGGTTGTGGGCGATGGCTTGGGGGTAGGGGGTTGATTTAGACACTTATATACGCATTAACCTAGGACACTTCTCGTCTGTTAGATCAAAAATCAAGGGCCGTGATTTAATGCCAGAAACGACGTCGTTTGGTTACTCGCTAATGTGGACCGGTTTAGCCAGAATTGGGCCTGGTTTGAAGGCAGGTTCAGGGGTGATTTTTGGTTTGGGCCCAGGCGGAATTTATTAAAATTGGCCCATATTGGGTCTTTTGATAAAGGCCACTCTTTTAATTGTTTTCTTCTTTTATTTCTTTTAATTATTTATCTCTTTTTTTTATTACTTTCGTATTTTTATGTATTTTGTAAAAAATGCAAAAATTAGAAATGAAATCTAATTTATTTTCCAAACTAAGCTAGTTAATTTTCTAAAATTGTTTAAAACATATTTAACAATTAACAACTAAAAATGCAAAAATGGGCTATTTTTTGTTATTTTCTTTATTTTCAAGCAATTTAAAATACTACTTAATCCTAGAATGTGAAATTAAATATCAAACAAATGCCAAATATATTTTTTGTATTTTTCATATGAACTAAAATGCACAGATAAAATGCAATAATTACCACAAAAATTCACAAAAATTGTAACATAATAAAAAAAAAGTTTTGTTTGAATTTTTGGGAATAATTCATGTATAGGGAAAAAATCACAAGCTCACAGTACCCATGAGGCTAAAAGGCATAGAACAGTCCTTAAGGGACAGGCAAGGAAGGGGAGATCCAGGTAGTGTGGCTTACGAAGAACTGTCTGTGTCCCCTGACGTTCGTTTGCCCGTGGGGTTTAACGTGCCAAAATTCAACTTGTATGGTAGGTTTGGAGATACGGTAGCCCACTTGAAGGTTTATTGTAATGAAATGAGAATCGTTGAAGAAAAAGATGACTTGATGATGGCATATTTCAGTAAGAGCCTGACCGGGGCAGCTTTGGACTGGCATACGCGTCAAGATGTTGGTAGGTGACCTACATTGGGTGACATGGCTTAGGATTTTGTTCGATACTTCCAATGCAAATTAGGTGTTACCCTAGACCGTTCCTCCCTATACCCCGATTAGTGAAAAAAGAAATGGTTGAGCTTTTCCTGCAAGCCCAAGTGCCCACCTACTTCATTCATTTGATCCCAGCCTTGGGTAAGCCTTTCAACGATGTGTTAAAAATGGGGGAAATGGTAGAAGAGGGAATCAAGTCAGGAAAAATCATGAGTTGCTCGAAAGACATTCAGAACATCCCAGTAAGCTTGGGTAGAAAAAAGAGAAACAGAAAAGATGATCCAACGGGCTTTCCTAATCAACACTTTCAGCCTCGACATCGTACCGATGAATATCCTTGTGCGCTAGATGACCCTCCCAATGCTGCTTCTCCCCACGGAATTCCCAAAGTCGTACCTTACTTTCCCGGTACCCAGCTCCACGAAATGCCTATCTACCCCCATGAGCGTACCGAAAACCCCCTAGATCAGGCTTTTGGCCCAATCAAGCATTTAAGAACGAGAGACTGCTGAAAAGAGAAAAGGCTTTCATCCCTATTGGAGAATCATATTCCAGTGTGTTCCAAAGGTTGAGGCAATTGTACATGTTGAAGCCAATTCAGATACAAATGCCAAACCCTCAGTCAAAGAAGTTTGATTTTTGTCAAAAGTGTGTATATTGCTCAGATGCCCCTGGGCATGACATAGAAAAGTGTTGGAATCTGAAAAAGGCAATTCATAAGCTTATCGATGTAGGCGACATTGTCGTGCAAAATCTATATGCAACAGACACCATCCAAAGTTCGTCGCCTATGCATAATGAGACACACAGGGTGGGTATGACTTATTTTGGAAAGGAATGTGAGAATTCTTCTGGGAGCTTCGGAGTCCCACATGCCGCTAAGCTTTCAGCGCTACCAGAGGTTGATCTTGGGAAGAGGTCGGCAAGAGGAACCCAAAAGCAACTTGTTAAGAACGATGTGATGAAGACTTGTGAAGTTCCTAGTATTGTTGATACAGAATTCAGTGGCTAAGATACCGTGCTTGGTAATTGGAAAGACACTCCATTGCTTGGTCAATCGGAGAGGAGCTTGGTGGCTTAGTTTGTTGTCATTTCTGTTGTTCCGGTTATTTCAGGGTTGTAATCCGGATATTGTCTTGTGACTCAAACCCTTCAATCATTTCATTATGTCTAGTTCCTTTAGTCGTAGTATCTCATTCAATGTTATCTAGGTTTGTTTTAGGATTGTACCCCAGTTTATGTAGCTTGTTTTGTTATTTAAACCCTTCCACCATCTGTCTAATGCAATTCTCTATTTTCTACCATTTCTAGTCAATTTTGTTTAGTTCTTTTATCCTCTTCACAATTCTTTTCATGTTGGTTCTAGTGACATGACATGCACGCATAATTCTCAGCCTGGTTTTAAAAGTTAGTTTGGCCATAAAACAATGAAACAATGTTGAAGATATAGGGATACTTGAGGGATAAGAACAGATTTGGACATTTTGAGAGTATTTGAAGCCTGAACCGTGTGAAACTGGAGCAGATAAAACATAAAGAAACCCTAAAGGCAAGCTTGCCAAATTGATAGGGGTCGTTCGTGGTAAGGAAAGTGAGAGTGTTGTCCAATGGTGCTTTGTATCCAACAAATGAAAAGGCAAATTTTCGGATATAGTTATCAAATCTAGTACAATCAAAATATGTTACTAATGTTTTCAGTGGTTTGTTTAAATTGTGTGGTTTGCACTTGGCATGTTTTGGAGGCTGGAATGACGAAGGCATTTTGTTCTGCTATCTAAACACTTTATCCTTTGTTACCCCTTTGAGCCTTATTTATTTTCTTTCACACCCCTCTTTCGGAATCAGTAGCAAAGATCATAAACACAAGCGTGAAAGATAAGTAAAGGAAAAAGAGAAAAGAAAAGAAAAGAAGAGAAAAGGGAAGAAAATGGAAAGAAAACCACAACAACAAAGTAATTTCTATGGCATGAACTACGTTCGACTTGATTCCGAAAGGATACGTAGGCAGCCTCTCTCTGAGGTTCAGTCACGCCAAAATAAAAGTCCAAAAGTCCCCAAGAAAGAAACTGGGGCAGAAATTGTGGTTGTTGTGAGAAATCTAATTCTGAAAGTTGTAATTTTGAACCCATGTTGAATTGTTTTGAGCCTTTGATATCTTTTCTTTCTAACCCTATCCAAAAACCCACATTACGGTCCAAATAAAGACCTTTCGATGAGTCTTCAAGAGATGCCAAGTCAAGCGAGTAGTGGTGAGTCATATTAGGGGGAACACTCCGGTCCAAATGAGGGAAATGAAGAATGAGAGAGTCTTGTTGATGAGAACCCTCATGGGTACCACAAGGCGATTGAAAGCTGAGAGAAATCAAAAATGAGAGTCTTATTGGTGAAAACCTTCACGGGCACCATGAAGCAATGGTGAGTTAAGAGAAAGACCAAAATTAGAGAGGCTTGATGGTGAAAACCCTACGGCCACCACAAGTCGAATAAGGATTGAGAATCAGATGGGATATCACCAGATGAAGATTATGAAAGACGACAGAGCAACGAAGCCCAGTTTCATGGTTTGGGGGTATAATAGGAGCTGAACATCAGATTTGCCTGACAAAATAGGCCACAAGTACATGTCAAGGTCATTAGAGTTGGTAGCCACATCCGATAGGTTTCTACTTTATAGTTTTCTTGTTAGGAATCATCTCTTTCCATTGTCCTTCTACTATGTTCCTTTTGTCTTGTTTACTTCCTCCTCCTGAGTCTGTTTGGTCATAACAAGTGAGAAATGACTTCAAAATCAGCAACCAAGCTTTCCAATTGAACAAAACAGGATCTGGAAAACACATCAAAGCACCAAATTAGGAACGAACAGTAGGCACACCGAGTTGGAAACAATCAACATGCTTTGGGGATCCTTGTGAAATGCAAAGGCTTAGTATATGTCAATTCATGAACGATGCAACAAATGAAGGGTTAGAGCGAACAGATCAAAGGTATTTCCTGTGATAAGCTTGATAAAAGGGTGTTAAACTAGTGACGAGCAAGACCTTGCAAGTAGAAGTCAAAGTTATCATGGCAAATGGGGGATTTGTAGACCTCTAGGACCGGACCAAGGGTTTAAGTCAAGAAAGAACAACATACATCTTGAGTGGGTGGCAATTGACATGCTTTGGGATTCATGTGAAACACAAGGGTTTGGTACATATGAATTCATGAACAATGAAACAAGATGGAGGGTGTTTGGTGAACGGATCAAAGATATTTTCTATGTCAAGGTTAACAAAGAAAGTGGTTAGTCAATAAACAAGCAAGGTCTTCGGGTGGGAATCAGTTATCATGGAAAATGAAGGAACAATAGATCTTGAGGCCAAGGCCAATGATTCAAATTAGGAAAGAATAACATGCACGCTGAGTAGGTAATAATTAATATGCTTGGGAGTCCATGTGAAACACAAAGGTTTGGTAAATGTCAGTATGAGCGGTGCAATAGATAGAGGGTATAGGGTTCGAACGAGAAGAGGTATTTTTCTGAGTTAAGGTTTACAAAGGAGGTGGTTAGTCAAGGAACAAGCAGGGTCTTCGAATGCAAATCAGTTATCATGACAAGTGAAGGAGCAACAGGCCTTAAGGTCAAGGCCAGTGGTTTAAGTTAAGAAAGAACAGCATACACACGGAGTGGGGCAACAGACGTGCTTTGGGATTCATGTGAGAAACAAAGGTTGGGTATATGTCAGTTCATGAGCAATGCAACAAATAAAGGATATTACGTCTGAATGGAGAAAAGGTATTTTCGATGATACGGATGATAGAGAAAGTGGTTAGTCCATAAACAGGCAAGGTCTTCAAGTGGAAATCAGTTACGTGGGAAGTGAAGGAGAAATCTCCCTCAGAGTTCAAGGCCACAAACCAACCACCACATTTTAAACTGACAAGAATTTTCTTTAATTGAAAAAGGGGCAGAAATTTCGTTTGCTTCAAAGAAACCCTTCTTAAGGAAAGGCAGCACCAAACAAGTATGACCGAAAATTCTCAAGAACCTCCTGGAAAATGGGACTTTGTTTAAATTTCAAAATAATCATGAATAGCATAATTTAGCATAAATGTACCCCAAGGAATATGAGTTAGTTTCAAAGTTTGCATGTTTAAGATAGGATACAATTAGGAGTTTTTAGGACCCTCCTGGATAATTGGATGTAGTTTTAAGGTCTGCTTAGATAACAAGATATAGTGGAAGTCGTACCTTCAGTAGATATAACATAGGTTAAAATTGTCCTTTAACGAGAAGTTGTCATGACACTCCTGGATAATGGAGAGTAGTTTAAGACCTCTTTGATAACAATTGTAGTGGGAGTAATACCTTTAGAAGATATAACTTAGGTTCGTAATTGTTAGGAGTTGTCAGGACCTCCCTGGATAATAGGACTTAGCTTTCAAATTCTTATAATATTTGGTAGAATAATTTAGTTTAACACTCACCCATGTGGTCAGCTATCAAACTGGGGCAGAAACTTTTCTTTGTTTTGTCTATTTCGTTGAAGTAAGGAGCCCACCTGGAGAACAGAGGACTACATTTTAAGTTTCAGCAGTCAGGAGCCCGCCTAGAGAACAGAGGTATTACAATTCAAATTTTAGTTTTCAAATTCTTATTAATATCTGGTAATGTGATGCCCAGCCACCAAATTGGGGCAAGAGATTTTCTTTGTTTTATCTATTTTTGTTGAATTCATGAGCCCACCTAGGGAACAGAGGAATACATTCAAGATTTAGCAGTCAGGAGCCTGCCTGACGAACAGAGGAATACATTTCAAATCAGCAGCTAGGAGCCCACCTGGAGAACAGATGAATACATTTCAAGTTTTAGCAGTCAGGAGCCCACCTGGAGAACAGAGGACTACATTTCAAGTTTTAGCAGTCAAGAGCCCGCCTAAAGAATAGAGGAATATATTTCAAGTCAGCAGTCGGGAGCCCGCCTGGAGAGCATGGGAATACATTCAAGTTTTATCGGTCAATCATCACTCGGAGAAAGGGGAAAACATCTCAGATCACAATTCAAGGCAACAACAAAATGATGTCACCGAGAGAATACAGTTCAACAAGGTAACATGAACCACGAGAGGAAGTTTGAAGATATAGATAGGACCTTTGTAACTCATAGATCATAGCTTAGTCTAGCTTCTTTTTGTTTTAACATGGTCTAATAAGGGGTTCAGTAAGCAGTAGCAACAGCAGCAGTAGTGAAATCACAGCTTAATGGTAGTCCCAGCTACCAGACATTCCCGTACTACACTGACCTAATTCCTTTTTAGCCAAGGATATGTAGGCAACCTCAAAAGTAGGGTGCGGTCAATTCTTTCAAAAATGCTTCACACGGAGTATTCAAGCGGGCAAAAATCGCTCGTATCCGCTCACTTATCTTTGCACGAAAACTTTTCGTGTTTCCGAGCAAAGAGAGGCAGCTGTGAGCACGTGATTTTTGCCCTATATGAGTTACTCCCATAAATTCAAAACAAAAGAATTCCTTTCAATGTTTGCAGTTTTGTGGATTATGTGGCATTTTCTATTAATTGTTTGTATTTTTGTTTGTACATTTTAATTAGTAAAAAATACAAAAATACGTATCACATTTGCATTTAGGATTTGATTTTATACTTTTTAGATTAATTAGTAATTAGGATTTTACAAAAATAGAAAAATCACCAAAATAGTGCAATCTGCACTTTTAATCTTAGCTTTTATTTTTAAGTAGCTTTTCTTTTAATTTGTTTTTAATTAATTGAGTTAACTATCATTTAGGATTAATTAGTTATTTTATTGAGTTAGTTTCTAAGAATTAATTTAGGAATTATATTAATTTTTGAAAAAAAAAAGAAAAAAATTTTGAAAAGAAAAGGAATTGAAGAGAAGAAGAAAGGATTGGGTTAGTCTTGAACGTTTTTGCCCCAGCCCGGGTCGAAAATACCTAAAATTGGCCCAAATTGCTCCAGGCCCAAATGCATCCAAACCCAGCTCCCCCTTTTTAAGTTTGAATGATGTCATTTTGTAGTGACCAACCTGGGCCGTTGATTTTTGATGATCGGGCGATGTTGTCTCTGGGTAGCTTTTTCTATATAAGTGTCTGAAACACTCCCCCCCCCCCCTCTTTCACTCGTCTTCCTCACCCCTCATAACATCTAACCCTAGTCGCCCCAAAAAACCCAAGCTTCACTGGCCGGCGGCGCCATGCCAAATGCCTCTCACCTTTTAACCAGACAATCACCACAACTCTGTTGCCCTATATCCATTATCAATTACTCAAAAACCTGCACCCATGTAATCAAATCTTGGATCTAAGTTTGTCTTAAATCGTCTTCTTCATTTGATTTCTTAGAGGTTTGGGGCTTGACTTGAGTCAAAAGTCACGATAATAGATTGTTCTTGACGATAACAATCGATTAGCGTAGTTTTGGCTTTGTTCGAGATCACCGGACTCCGACCAAGTCATGCACTGGCTGGCCATCTTTGTCAATTTTCCATCATCTCTTGATCTGCTCCATTTGATCAAGTTTATCTAGCCAAAACCAGGCTGTCTCTGCTTCTTCTTTATTTTTCTTTAGTCAATTGTTTAGATATCAATCTTTTATTTTCGGTTGGTTTGAATCAGTTTAGTTAGTT
>MU666611.1:89746-110521 GCA_026770625.1 Nicotiana glauca
TTCTATATAAGTGTCTGAAACCCCCCCCCCCCCCCTCTTTCACTCGTCTTCCTCACCCCTCATAACATCTAACCCTAGTCGCCCCAAAAAACCCAAGCTTCACTGGCCGGCGGCGCCATGCCAAATGCCTCTCACCTTTTAACCAGACAATCACCACAACTCTGTTGCCCTATATCCATTATCAATTACTCAAAAACCTGCACCCATGTAATCAAATCTTGGATCTAAGTTTGTCTTAAATCGTCTTCTTCATTTGATTTCTTAGAGGTTTGGGGCTTGACTTGAGTCAAAAGTCACGATAATAGATTGTTCTTGACGATAACAATCGATTAGCGTAGTTTTGGCTTTGTTCGAGATCACCGGACTCCGACCAAGTCATGCACTGGCTGGCCATCTTTGTCAATTTTCCATCATCTCTTGATCTGCTCCATTTGATCAAGTTTATCTAGCCAAAACCAGGCTGTCTCTGCTTCTTCTTTATTTTTCTTTAGTCAATTGTTTAGATATCAATCTTTTATTTTCGGTTGGTTTGAATCAGTTTAGTTAGTTAACCATTTTAATTAAAAATATTAGCTCAATGATTAGGTTGGTTTATTTGAGGTTGGGTTTTGTTTCTTCAACCTAGGGTTGCCTGTTTAATCTTTCTTCCTTTGCCTTTACTTGTCATATTCAGAATTAGAAATAGGTTTAATAATTTTCCCTTTTGAAATTCTCGATAATATTAATTCTAAGGCTTTTATTATTGTTTATTTCAAGTTCTATTTTGAATTAGGTTTAGTTAATTTCTATTGAATTTTTCTTCAAGTTATTTGCTCAAATGACCCTTTCTTTGATCTTTTCGGTTGTGCTGAATTGAACACCTAGAGTGTTAGTTCTTGGGGTCCTGGGCCAGAATTTGGGTCTTGGGATTAGCATTGGGCTCTTTGAGTCATTTGTGACCCAATTTAAAGAGGCCCAACTGTTTTTGAGCCCCAGATTATTTGGTATTTTAGGTAATTAACATGGTACTGGGAGGGTAGTCTAGGAAATAGCACATAAGGAATCTTTAGTAACTGATTTGAAAGCTTCTAGTGAGGGTTTTAATTTGAATTTCAGACTTTTAATAATGAAATTCTAGTAACAAGTCAGTAAGTGAGGGTCGCTTAAGCAAAAACAAAAATAAAAAAGGGGTAGGGTGTAAAAATGAAAACCTAAGGCTACCATACTTGCCTTGCCTATAAAGGCATGTTTTCTTGCCTTAAAGGAGGAGGTCTTTTTACACATTCTGAAGGTTTAGAGAGATCAGATTTGAAGAATTTCAAAGAGCTGAAAACGCATCAAATTCAAAAAGCAAAAATACAAAAAAAGAAGTTCTACTGTTCCATTAGATTCTTCACTGGTTTCTTCCTTATTTTATTTCTAAAATGGTTTAACCTCATTCAATGAGAAGTTATTCGAATTAATTCATCGAAGAGTTTTATTTCAAAGTTTAGCTGGTTTGCTTGGCCGTTCATCATTTTTTGGGGTTTATTGTGTGATCTCTGTTTTGGAGTTGTGTTTGGTTAATTGTATTGCTGCTGGTTCTTGCTATTGTTTCTCCTAAAACTCACCTCTTTCTTCTTTTTATTTCCAGGTAATTCTTTCTACCATTTGCTAACAAATGAACTGCTACATGCTAGAACCAGACTGAATCTCTATAATTGGAGATCCAAGTTGGATTTAAATGAAATCATATTCAAATGTCAAAATTCTGTTAACTTTTATTTTTACTTTTAATTTCCATGCTGAGAAGTAGATTATCATCTTATCTTCTGTATAGGTTAAGTTGTTAATCTTTGTTCAATGATTTGAGTCATTTTTTTGCCATTTAGGCAAACATTTGGACTGTGGCTATGTAAATGGACTGTTAAAAATTGATCTAGGATTGACTGCTAGAATACCTTAGTCGACTGTTTTCTTTTAGTTTAGAGTTAGGATTTGGGTATGCAGAAGTTTGGTAGTGAATCTGGTATAGCATGTTTTGAATTTGGATTTTTGAAATTGTGAAGTTGGAGAGTTTCATTGATTCATATATGTTAAATATGTCTCAATCAGAGCTTGAAGTCAATATATGCCTTTTAGGATTCAGGTCTGATTCACGAGATAAGAATTATAGGCTAGAATTTCAAACTTTCAAAATTAGAATCTGTGTTAGTATGTGTTATGCTCAAAGGTTGCAAATTGTATTGGGTTTTGAATAACAAGGTGATAATGAATGAGTCATTACTGTATTATGCTATGAATATGATTTGGCATTAGAATGACATTTAAAGATAATCAAATTGCATATTTTTTTATATTTCTTGAAACCTTTCTGAAACACTGCACTCTGTGGCCACCTATGGAATCCTGAGATTTGATTGCAGTGTGTAATCTAATTGCTTCAAATGTTCCATTCTAATTGTTGCCTTGGGGGTTCGAATTGAGACCCCTCATGAGGTCAGCCTTGTGCGTGCCCCCACATACGCTGGGCTGTCATTTTGGCCCAAGTGCTACTGCGTTCTCTCTCTGCCAAACGACCAATTTGGGCTTCGCTAGGAGCCTAGTTACCCAGCCTATCGAGTCTGTTGACATGGGCATCTTTTAATTAGTTGTTTTCTATTTTAGTCAGTATGTCCGAGTCTTATTTAAACAAGTCGCAAGTTCCGCCATTCTTCTTAGCCAATCAGGTTCTTTTGATATATTGATGCGAGCCATAATTAGTGAATTGCCTCGTAAACTAGTTTAGAAGTGCTTTAATTAGAATTAATTGAGGTGTGCGACGCCAAATAAAATGACAAATTGCGTGGCCCTCTTTAATTATGAATTGATCGTTAGATTCCGAGGCGTGCCATTTAGCAAATTACATGGCCCTCACAAAGTGAAAACGCGTAGTTACTTTAGGCTCGTGGTTAATAATATAACTTTCCTAAATTCGGGTGCGCATTTATGTGACCCAAATCTAAATCTCAACGATGTTAAAATATATCAAAAACCATGGGTGCATTTATGTGACATGTTCTAGACGTGTTTTAATGATGTTGCAATTCTCTTTAAATATAATAATAAAAGCGGTTAAAAAGTTAAAATTTGCACACAGGTTCATAATTGTTAAAATCAGATAATTTAAGCCGAATATGACAGTTGAGCAACCGTGCTAGAACCACGGAACTCGAAAATGCCTAACACCTTCTCCCAGGATAACAGAATTCTTTACTCGAATTTTTGGTTTGCGAACTGTTAAACAGAGTCAATAATTTCCTCAATTCGAGATTCAACCGATGACTTGGGACACCATAAATCTCCCAAGTAGCGACTCTGAATCTTTTAATATAAATCCAGTTTCGATTATCCTTTATTTGGAAAAACACCCTTACTCCCCTTCGGGGTGTAGGTAAGAAGGAGGTGTGACAGAAATAATAAAACTCAAAACGAAATGTTCGAAATCCTATATGCATGCTTGCTAAGCCTCGTTATATGAGAGAATTAGATTATAAAAAAAGATTCAGAATAGGCGAAATTAAATTAGACCGATTATAGATTCTGTAGGTGATAGTATCTACTATTACTGATCTTAATCCCAAGGGGAATGATATCTAACATTAACTATGAACGAAGCGAATCAAATTTATTTAGGAGTCCCTATAGGCATGATTTCTATGTGTTACTGATTTTAGGTCCTAACATTGCATGTGAGTACAAAGGAACATGATTATACTTATGGACCCCTATAGGCATGATTTCTATATGTTACTGATTTCAACATGCTACTAGGTTATAATCAATTGGGCCCTAAAACATGATATCTAAATGATGTAAAATGTGCATAATTTTAGATGATCCCTATAGGCGGGTTATCTATGTATGAAGTTGAACAAGAAGTCCTATAGACATGGTTTCTAAATGCAGTTGGCAGCATTAAAATACCCTATAGGCATGGTTTCTAAATGCAGTTTGTAGCATTAAAATACCCTATAGGCATGGTTTCTACCCTTGACATGCAAAAATACCAAACCCTTTTCACTATCCAGCCCCAAACGTTTGTTACAAATTATTACAAATCATAAATATTAAATTACATCAAAATATATAAAACACAACTGGAGGAGGCCCGATTCTTGGTTCCTACCTGGGCTATGGAATAACATCCTTAAGATGCCATTCCTTCAAAACCTTTCTCAAACTTAAATGTGTCAGAGTTCCCTAAGAATCTCAATAGGACCCCTGGCAGGGCTCACACCAAAATTACATCACCAGAATAGGGACAAGCGCAGTGTAGAAATGCCAGCCCTCATGTGTCCAAGTTCAGAGAGAGCTCATGGGTCCCAAGGCAAGGCTCACATGGGGGGGAGGGGGCAGGACTTAAGTCTAAGAGAGAGTGGAAGTGCATTAACTGAGTTTTAAAAGCTGAGGGAACAAAGAAAAGGGAATGGGTGATGGGAGGCAGCCATTAATACTTTAAAGAGTTGATAATTTCACATCGAGGCAGGGGATTTGGAATCCATTGCAAGGGCCTATATACTTAGGCATGAGTCAATTCTGGGCATGCACAGCAATAGGGATGTTTTCATGCTTGTATATCAACCAGAACACAAAACATATAAGGGTAACATGGAGGTTATGATCCTAGGAGGACCAAGTTTGAGCCGTGTTCAGCAATATTCGATGTTGTCATGCCCCAAATACCATAAGTATCAAACACATTGGGGTAGGGATTGAGGATTAATAATGCATTGATTCAGAACAGGAGAAAAGAAATTACAGCATGCTAAATAAAGGTACTGAAATAGATACAAGCAGTACGCAGACAAGAATGCAAGAACATTAAGTAACCATGTTGTTGTTGATGCTGAAAACATAATTAGAACATACCAGTTCAAAGAAGCAAAATGTTGTAAAGAAAGGTAGCAAGACTTTGAAATATAGCTTTGGCTTTCAGCCAGCTAAATAGGCTACAGTACAAGTAGTAAAGCAAGAGAGAGTGTTTTAAGTGTAAGTGTGAGTTTAGAATTAAAAATGTTTGTATGTTCTTGTTAATGAGAGAGTATATACATAGTAGTTCGAAACCATCTAACATAAGGCAGTAATTACAATTGTATAGTAATTATGGAACCTAGTACTAATCAGAATAAAATCAATGCAAGTACTCCTTTAATTAAAGGGCAATCAATCAACGGTAATGGGAAAAAAATGTTTAAAGAAAAAAATCAAGTAGAGCATCATGTACAGAATAGACAATTAGGGGTAAGTACAAAGGGGTTCAATTAAGGAAACAACTAATGAAGAATCAGTAAAATACTTGGTTAACCAAATAAGGTAAGAAAACACAATAAAGTTGCAGAATATGGAGACAATCGAAAATCAGCACATGGTAAATCAAGGATTTGAAATTACTGATTTAAGGAGAGTAACATGGCTTCCCATAAATAAGCAAATAAACCAAGTTAAAATAGGAGAATCGAAAGTCTAAAGAGAAGTTTTCAAATCAAGCCAAGAAACAGGGAGATCAAAGTCAATCAAAGAGAGAGTACTGAGTCATGTTTTAGCATATAAATAAAGTGAGATATGAGTAACCAAACATAGAAATCAAAGACGCAAGTCTTGACCAGTCAAGACAAATACAAGCACATAGCGCTAATGTAAGTTAGGCATAAGGAACTCAGTAGAAACAAATTTTAAGTGAGATAGTCATAGAAACTCAAACAAGAATAGGCCAGTCACAAAATCAAATGAAGAAACCTAGAGAAATTAGGGCTTTCAACATAGGCGAGTTAAAGAGAAGATAGAAACCCAGAATCAGGAGAATCGCATAAAGGGAACAAGAGGTTTCGAAAAGAACTTCTGCACTTAAACAAATAGTCTCAAACCCAAAACCATAATAGTTTACACAATAGAAGGGTTTTAAAAAGAGGTTTTGAAAAGAACTTCTGGACTAAGCTCTTTCAAGATCTAGACTCGAAACCATAATAATCGAAAATGTAGAAGCCCTGGGAGGTGGATACAGGACTCCAATGACCTTGGAAGCAATGGATTTGGGATTTTTTAGGGTTTAAACTGATGTCGATGGCTAGGGTTGAAGAGGGTTTGAGAGAGAAGGGGATTCCGAGGCGGCAGGGTATGTGAAATGGTTAGAGTTAGGGGGTAGTTTGAGATTAAAAAGGGAAAGGATGGTTGTTGACCGTTGATCTTAATGATCAACGGCCTGGATTAAAGCGGGCGAGTGGCGAGTTATGAAGATGGGTTTGGGTAGGATTAAATTGGAATTGGGTTAGGGGTTCAAATAGTTTCAATTGAGTTCACTTTTCCCTATATTATTTATAAAAATTATAAAATAATTTCTAAAAATAAATTTAAGGCACTAAAATGATTAATAGAACATAATTAAATATTTAAAAATGCCAAACATAATTTTTATGAATATACACGTAATTAATCCTAAAAAAAAGTCTAATATTGTAATTACATACAATTTAACTTTAAAAATACTAAATAACATTGTAAAAATATGGAAAATTTATATTAGCCACATTTTAGTATAAATATGAAAATTAAATAAATGAATCACTAAAAATGATAATTTTAGGGATAATTATTGGGTTTTTATGCATAAAATAGGGCTATAAATTGATTAAAATCTTTAAAAATTGAGGAAAAAATAGTAAACCATTTGGACATACTTATATATGAATGCACATGATATTTTGAAAGTATTTTGTATATTAAAAATATATAAGGAAAATTGGGTATCAACAGCTGCCCCTCTTTACCCGGGACAATGAAATAGTTTTCGGGTAAAGAAATGATGACAAATTTTGACCGAATAAAATGGTTCGAGGAGGCTTAGGCCGTGCCCTAGCCTCTGAGCTACCTATATATCTCTGGTTATTCAGGAATCAGGCAATATGTAGTTCAGGATCCGTAGGCGGAGTATGCCGATGGAGACTTTTCAAGAACGGAAGCAATATTCAGGACGGGGAAATGGTTACGGTTTAACATGGCTGCGGGAACTGGAGCGGTATAACTCTTTCCAAGATGGTCGTTGCTTGGAAGTTTACCTGCAAATAAGCAATACAAGCATCTATTGTGCATAAATTTAAACATGATGCAATTTCTCGTCAGACCATGAGGATTGTCTCCGGACGGTTAGAATGACATCCTTAGACCATGATGTCCTGGGACATGAAGCGTATAATAAAGGATTCGCGGGTCATGAAATAATGCTCTCGGGCTATGAGGATGATGCCTCCAAACCATGATGCCTTTGAATGATGATATGCAAAAGATTAAACGGGGTCCTCAGGCCATGGCATGGTATTCTCAGGCTATGAAAATGATGCCTCCGAACAATGACGTCTTTGGATAATTTGGCGTTCTTTCAGCCCATGAGATGCAGTATTTGTCAATCTTTCAGCCCATGAGATACAATTGGTGGCAATCTTTCAACCATGCAAGTGTAAATAAGGTGGTGATCTTTCAGCCATGCCAATGTAGATAAGGTGGCGATCTTTCATCCATGAAAGTGTAAATAAGGTGGCGATCTTTTAGCCATGCAAGTGTAAATAAGGTGGCGACCTTTCATCTATGAATGTGTAAATAAGGTGGCGATCTTTCAGCCATGCAAGCGTAAATAAGGTGGCGATCTTTCAGCCATGCAAGTGTAAAAAAGGTGGCGATCTTTCAGCCATGCAAGTGTCAATAAGGTGGCGCTCTTTCAGCCATGCAAGTGTAAATAAGGTGGCAATCTTTTAGACATGCAAATGTAGATGGAGTTAGAGCTCAATTTTGGAAGGCAGAATGATATCCTTATGCAATGCAAAAATACAGATGGAGACAATGTTTAATCTTGGAAAGCAGAATGGTAGCCTTATGCAATGCAAAAAATATAGATGGAGACAACGTTTAGTCTCGGAAGGAAAAATGGTAGCCTTATGCAATACAGAAAAAATGCAGACGAGATAGCATTTAGTCTCAGAAAGCAGAATGGTAGCCTTATGCAAGAAATAAAAGGGCAAATGATGATAGAGTTTTCTTAGCTAATAATAGATTGCAGTATCGTGACTGTTGGGGACATTATGACACATGGGACATCCCCGGGACATCCCCGGCGTGCGTGGATAGCAAATTTTGGTAAGTGTGATAGTTCTAAGAATTGTATTTCTGAACAATGTTTGTCTTGTGAGTGTATAGCATGCATGACGCTTTCGTAATCCCATTACCGACATTCAAAGAAAAATCACGAGTTTTATAGAGGGGGTAGGTTAGTTCGCATCCCCCTGGCACTACTTGACTTGTTCGACTTTGATTTGGTGATACTGTATGTATCATTGGGGATAGCATTGCTAAACAAGGTGATTTCGACAATAAAAATGCATTCATTTGTAAAAATATGACATAAGTATACAATTAAGAAACAACTTTTAGATGAACCAATGACTGTGAAGTGGCTCAAGACATTGCGACCTCTTTTGCTATTAAATTTTGAGGGTCCTTCTCAAAATTCTGCCCCAATTTAATGGATTGATGCTTCCGACAGCTGCCTGCAATGATTGGCTGAAATTACTTCAAAATTTTGAGGGTCCTCAAAATTCTACCCTAGTTTCCAATTGCGGGAGAAAATAAAAACTTTATTGAATTGTGATCGAACCCATAGGGCTGCCTACGTATCCCCTCTTTAATAGGAATCAGGTCAGACGTAGTTCAATTACATCATATAGGAAAGCATATAAATTACACATAGTAACATTTGACTAAATCTGAGTTGATAGGTTTTGGCCAGACTTCCCCGTCCATTTCTGTGAGTCTGAGGGCTTCTTCTGTCAAAACACGGTAAACTATGTATGGACCCTGCCAGTTAGGAGAGAAATTCCCTTTGGCTTCATCTTGATACGGGAAAATTTTCTTTAACACCAGTTACCCCACTGTGAACTGTCTCGGCTTGACTCTTTTGTTGAAGGCTCTGGATATTCTATTCTAATAGAGATGACTATGGCAAAGTGCATTTATTCTCTCTCCATCTATAAGAGCCAGTTGCTCATAATGGCTCTTCACCCATTCTGTATCGTAGAGCTCAGCTTCCTGTATGATTCTTGATGAAGGAATATCCATTTTGGTGGGAATGACGGCTCTGTACTATAAACCAGTATACTACTTATGCTTCTCTATTATTTTCCTCAATATCTTCTTGATATTTTTGTTGGCGGCTTCTATGGCTCCATTCATCTGAGGCCTGTAGGCTTTAGAATTCTTGTGTCTGATCTTGAAGGTTTCACACATGGATCTCATCAAGTTTCTTTATCATGTCTGCATGTATCTGACAGCGGTGGTATTTTCGGACATACTGGATGTAGTCTGTCTTCATCGTCATCTAAAAGTAACCATCTCGGAGTATCTTCTTTGCTAAGACAAAACCGTTCTTATGCGGATCGCAGGTCCCAGCGTGGATTTCCTCTAGTAGCTTGGATGCTTCCTTTGCGTCGACATACCCCAACAATCACAAATCAAGAGTCCTCCTATATAGGATTCCTCTCCTGTGGAAGAAATTATTGGATAACCTCCGAAGTGTGCGCTTCTCAATAGGATTTGCAAGTTTTGGGTACTCTCCTTTTGCCAAATATTCCTTGAAATCCTGAAACCAAGGCTTTCTGTCTGCTTCTCCTTTGACATGAGCACAGTAGGCTGGCTGATCATGGATCTTTATTTGAATTGGATCAATGAAGTTCTTGTCTGGATATTGTCTCATGGATGATAGGGTAGACAATGCATCGTAGAATTCATTATGGATTCTGGGAACATGTCGGAATTCTGTCTTTGTGAACCTCTTTCTTAACTCTTGTACATGATGCAGATACGGGAGTATCTTAGAGTTCTTCGTTGCCCATTCCTCTTGGACCTGATGTATAAGTAGGTCTGAATCTCTGATCACTAGTAACTCTTGAATGTTCATGTCAATGGCCATCTTGAGCCCTAAAATACAGGCTTCATATTCGTCCATGTTGTTGGTGCACGGGAGCTTAAGTTTGGCAGACACCAGATAATGTTGACCGGTTTCTGATACTAGGACTGCTCCTATGCAAACTCCTTTGAAATTTGTTACTCCATCAAAAAATATTCTCCAACCACCATAGAATTCTACAATGTCTTCTCCTGTGAATGTTACCTCTTCGTCAGGAAAATACATTTTCAGGGGTTCGTATTCTCCATCTATGGGATTTTCCGCAAGGTGATCTGCCAGTGCTTGTCCCTTGATTGCCTTACAAGTTACGTAGACAATGTCAAATTCACTCAGAAGGATTTGCCACTTGGCTAGATTTCTAGTGGGATGGGCTTCTGAAAGATGTACTTTAAAGGATCCGTCCTTGATATGAGATATATAGTGTAGGCACAGAAGTAATGTCTTAGCTTCTGAGCTACCCAAGTCAAAGCACAATAGGTGTGCTCTAATAGAGAATACTGGGCTTCGTACGGAGTGAATTTCTTATAGAGATAGTAAATGGCCTGCTCCTGTCTCCCTGTTTCATCATGCTGCCCCAAGATGCAACTGAAGACACCATCTAGTACTGCGATGTAGAGTAGTACTAGACACCTGACTCAAGCGAGACCAAGACTAGTGGTGTTGAAAGGTATTCCTTGATTCTATTGTAAGCTTTTTGGCAGTCATCAGTCCATTTGGTAGCGGCGTCCTTCTTAAACATCTTAAAGATTAGCTCACAGATAACAATAGATTGTGATATGAACCGGCTGATATAGTTGAGTCTTCCCAAGAAACTCATTACCACCTTCTTGTTCTTTGGTGGTGGTAATTCTTGAATGGCTTTGACTTTTGAGAGGTCCAGTTCTGTTCCTCGACGACTCACAAAAACCCAAGTAGTTTCCTACCAGGAACCCCAAATGCACACTTTGCAGGATTCAGTTTTAGGTTGTACCATCGCAGTCTATTGAAAAACTTCCTCAAATCTTCCATGTGATAAGTGGCCTTCTTGGAATTAATGATAACATCATCTACGTACACCTCAATCTCCTTGTGTATCATATCATAAAAAATTGTAGTCTTGACCCTCATGTAGGTGGACCCAAGATTCTTAAGGCCAAACGGCATCATCTTGTAGTAGTACATTCCCCATGACATAATGAAAGCCATTTTCTCAGCATCTTCTTCATCCATCCAGATCTAATGATATCCAGTGAAATAATCCACAAATGATTGCAACTCATGCTTGGCACAATTATCGATCAGGATATGTATGTTTGTTAAAGGGAAGTCATCTTTTGGACTGGCCCGATTGAGATCCCGGTAGTCGACACAGACTCTAACCTTCCCGACCTTCTTTGGTACTAGCACAATGTTGGCTAACCATGTCGGGTATTCTACTACCCTGAGAAGCTTAGCTTTGACATGCTTAGTGACCTCTTTCTTGATTTTCAAACTCATATCAGGCTTGAAATTTCTGCACTTTTGCTTTACCGTCGCACATGTTGGACCGGTTAGCAGTTTGTGAGCCACAATAGATGTACTCAGACAATTCATGTCATCATACGACCAGGCGAATATGCCCTCATATTCCTTTAAAAATTATATGTATTCCTTCTTTTCTGATGGCAATAAGTGGACGTTGATTCGTGTTTCTTTGACGTTTTCTGCATCTCCCAAGTTAACAATCTCAGTCTCGTCCAGGTTGGACTTTGGTCTGTTGTCAAAATTCTCAAATTCTTTAACAATCTCCTCCAGTATGTCATCTTCCTCTGAATCTATGTTTGTTTGTTACGTTGCCTCATTGTATGTCACAGTCATTGGTTCTTCAAGATAAGTGATAATAATGTTGTATAAGTAAAGTAATTAGAGAAAATAATAAGATTGTTGATTTATAAGAAAAATCGAAATGCTTTGATAAATTCCATAACTGTTTTGATCATTGAAGATCTTATGTGGAAATCAAAAATGCGAAAGGAAAACATTAACTAGTAAACTGAGAGATAGTGAATGATGCTTGTTCAACCTTGCTACCCTGAGGCTTGCCGGGCTCTGGTGGTTCTGATGGTCCAGTTGTTGAGGTATGCTCCTCTACATACGGCTTCTATGGAAGGACCTTCCTCCCTCTCCTGCTCAAAAATAACACAGCAATCCATGTCATCATCTTCTAAGAACAAGTTCTTCACTGCAGCAAGCGCCTCCTCTTCATCTGTCCCGTAAAAAATGTCGACCTATTGGAAAATCTGCTCCAAAGGCGGTGTTGGTTTTTCTAGTGGGTAGTAGGTACCGTGCCATAGTGGCGACCAGTTGTTAAATTCTTCCCGGGTATACTCATATCCCAGACTGAAAGTGGTGCCATGTTTCTTGAGTTTTATAGGCTCAGTGATTCCTTGAAGGTTCTTGCCAAGCCCCTTACCAGGTCTGTACCCACTCCACTTCAATATACTCTCGATCTTGTTATCCCACCATTTATCTTTGTCAACATCAATGACTCGGTTGATGTGGTGATAGGTCTCCCCACCTAACTTTCTTCTGCCTCTGATTGCCGAAATGGTTTGGCGACTGTATATAGGATTTTTACCGTGGCCATGAATGATCACCTCCTGGTTCTTCCACTCAAACTTTACTGACTGATGTAGTATTGACTCTACGACCCTAGCAGCACGAATCCTTGGTCGTCCCAACAGCAGATTGTAAGATGTCGGCACGTCTATCACTTGAAAATCAACATCGAACCAAGTAGGCCCCATTTGCAAACACAGACTAATCTCCCCAATGGTGGACCTTTGGGAGCCGTAAAAAGCTTTCACATTGATGGCTCCATACTTTATCTCATGCAGTCACATTACCCAACATCCTGAGTGTTACTAGCAAACAAATGTTGAGGCTGAAACCTCCATCGATCATGATTCTGGTGATAAAATAGTCTTCACATTACACGGTGATGTCCAATGCCTTGTTGTGACCCAACCCTTCAGGTGGCCACTCATATTCATGAAAAGTGATCTTGTGACTTTCCAATACATGTCCAACCATGTTAGCCATTTCTTTGCCAGTGATGTTGCTTGCCATATATGCTTCACCCAGTACCTTCAACAGGCATTCTTGTGTGCCTCGAAATTTTGTAGCAAAGCAAGGATTGAAATCTGTACCAATGTTTTGTTTAGCTTGTCGATGACCTAGTATTCCTTGGCCTGTATGTTTCTCCAGATATCATACGGTCCGGTCTCGATGATGGGAGGCCGGTTAGAAGCCTGCTTGCTCGACTCAGCCAGATGTTTCGGGGTAAAAACTCTACCTGTTTTCGTCATACCTTGTGCCACAATAGCCTCTCCGAACCTAACCTTGCCTTTCCTTCTTGTTTTGGCTGTATAGTCCCATGGGATAGCGTTTGTATAGAATATTGTCATGGTTGACATCACCACTGGGATCGGCGTGGCTATCTTTACTCCGAATGGAGCATGTACCTTAGGTGGTAAAATTGCAACTTTGAATGGTGTAGGTGCATTCGCTGGAGACACGAATTCAACCTCAATTGGCACTGGTGTCTTTGTAGAGGACGTTGCTTCAAACTCAAGTGGCATGGACATATTTACCTCGGCGACACCAGAGGGCTGAATCTGGACCATGATCGGATTAAGAGTGACTATTGGTTTCTTTGGGTCGTCACCTTCTGTGATCAAATAGATCGATCCCTCAAGATCCCAATCATCCTCAATTTTGATCATTTGAATGCCTCTACCCTTGTGGTCTGGCAGAGGATTATTACGGATATTTGGAGCAGGTTCCTTTGCCACAATAATCTTCTTATCAATTAAAGTCTTGATCTTGTCTTTTAGAGAATGACATTCATCAATGGTGTGTCCTATAATACCGGAATGGTATGCACATGATTTGTTTGGATTAACCCACTGAGAAGGGTTCTCATGAGTTGCAGCAGGGATAGGGGTGACATAACTAGTAGCTTTATGTCTTTCATACAACCGGTCAATAGGTTCAGTGATAGTTATATCTTGTTTCGGAAGCTTTCGGTCAAAGTTTGGTCGAGGTCTAGGGAATTTTTTATGTGCAGGGGGGATTAATAGTGGGAGGGTGGGCATTGTAGTGTTGGTAAACGTGTACGAGTTGGGAATATCTGGGTGAAGTAGGCTAGTATATGGGAGGTGGAGTTGATTGATAAGTGGGTGGTGGAGTTTGGTAAGAGGGTGAGGGTGCTTGGTAGTTTAGAGTAGGCTCATATATGAGTGGAGGCATTGGGTAGGTTTGGTATTTGACGGGGGATTTGGTTCTCTGTGCCACCATTACGGATCCTATATCCCTTTTCTTGGACATACCTCCTAACTTTAATTTGTAGCTTGCAAGGCCTCGAAGTTCGTAACTATATCACTTTTGATTCCCTCTTCGATCCTTTCTCCCAGCTTGATAATGTCAGAAAATTTGTGGCCCTCTATCATCATCAGCCTTTCATAATACTATGGGTCTTGAGCTCGGACAAAGAATTTGTTCATTTGTTCTTCCTCTAAGGTAGGTCTAACCTTAGCAGCTTCAGACCTCCAACGAGTAGCATACTCATGAAATGTTTCTGTGGGGTTCTTCTTTAGATTTTGAATATAAAATACATCTAGCGCATTCTCCGTGTTGAACTTGAACCTGTCCATAATGTTAGATGCCATGCTTACCCAGTTCGACCACTTCTTTGGATCTTGGCTAATGTACCAGGACAAATCATCTCCTTTCAAGCGCCTCATGAAAAGCTTCATGTGGATTTTCTCATCTTTTCCTACTCCAACCAACTTGTCACGGTACATTCTCAAATGGACCCTTGGATCCCTTGTACCATCAAACATCTCGAACTTAAGAGGTTTGTACCCCTCGGGCAGTTCGACATTGGGCTGTATGCAAAGATCCTTATAGTCCATCCCTTCAATTCCCTTACTTCCTTCAACGCCTTCAATTCGGCTAGTCAATTTCTTAAGTTCTTCGGCCAGGTTTCTGATGATCAAATCTTTATCATCTGACTTTGGTGTGCTTGAGATGGGTTGGGTAAAGTGTGGCATAGTCTCCACGTAGATAGGGGTATTATGGTGGGTGTGGCAGTGGTCATTTGTGGAGTTCTAGAGTTCTGGGATGAGCAGCGGGGTGTTATTTGAGGTATGGCAGGTGTTGCAATAATGGTGAGGAGTGGGATGGTTTTGTAGCTTTGGGATATTTTGTGGGGGTGTAGGGTTCTAAGCATTTGGGAAATTGATATCTGGAGTAGTGAGGGAAAAGGACATATTTGCCAGATTCTGAACCTAATCAAGTTCTTCTTGGAATTTCAGCAACTTTTGTTCGAGTTGGGATGCATTTTCTTTGGAAACCTGAGTAACATGACCATGAGTGACATCTACTCGTTTAGTTGAGTTATGTTTTCTGGCGTTGTTCAAATCTTCCATCTTTTCTTTGTTCTTGTTTTTGACAGGACTAAGAGGTGGAGTGGGCCCTTGGATCTTGTTGAATAAGATAATGTTGCTAAAGTGCACGAACTAACCTTTGGGGAGGGGAAATAATAAACAAAAAGTAAAAACAAAAACGTAACAAGTTAGTGAGGATTATAAAAAACATTGCGATATTTAAACACATAGTGCAGAATGTAAACCGTGTCCTAATTTGGGACCCCTTTGTGCCCAAGGTAGGCCTAGTGACAAATTGATTTGGAGAACCTAGAATGCTAAATGCCTCATTTTATCGATAAAAAGTAGACGAATCCCAAATCGACACTAAATAACAGGAAATAAAAGTCGCTAGTGGCCATTGGCCTTAAAACATTTCATAAAAAGAAGAAAACTCGTATCTATTTGGTCCCAGAAGGACCTTCCCCATATTCGGCATCCCTAGCTCCATCGAACAATTTTCCTAACTCGCAAAGTCCCAATAATAGGTAGGCTCTAGCTAGATGTCCGCCTTTGTTTTCGTCAGCATTTTGGCAGTCTTCGACCCTCTTGAGAAATTTCTTCTCCAACTCCAATTTGCCTTGCTCAAAGTATTGCATTCACTTGTTGGCACTGATATTCATGTCCTTCCATAACTCAATTAACTTTTGATTGGCTTCTTGTATCTCACGGTGCTCGCTTTCGTACTCCTGGATCCTCTTGTATAGTTGGTTGTATTTGACCTGTGTCTCGGCTTTTCATCTATGATCCTGTGACTTCGAACAAACCCAGACTGGCCCAGGCCATCATGCTTATCCTTCAACCAGCCTGAATAGTAGGGAGCACAAGCAGTATGGTATCTATCTGTCTCAATGGTATCCCTCCCTATGACGATCTTGTAGTGCCACATATGCTGAGCTTGGCACTTGTAAGGACTATCAACATCCTAGAAGTCAGCCCGGAAGTGGCTCATCTTGTCGACCCTAGGCACAACCTGCTTCCTATCCGCTTGCCTTATAACCCGTAGACTGACGTAAAGATATGTTCCTCTCAGGCCGATCAATATCAAGAAAGGTGCATCTCTTGATCGGGCGATGAACTCCTCGATCGGAAACCACTCGAACATCAATTGTACCTGGTCCTCAGTCAGATTTTCGAAGAGCTCGACCCATTCTCTAGCATTCTCTAGTTGGGTGAACATAATAAGCATGTAATTCATTCGCTTCGAATGATGTAAAGCGATATGATCTTTCCAGTCACTTTGCTGAATTTCTTGTTGGTATTCCCCTTTTTGGAGATGCTCAACGATCCAAAGTTGAAGTAGCAAATTGCAGCCTTTGAAGTGTTTGGCTCCCTGTTGACACCTTTCTAGGGCTCGGTATAATTCTGTAATGACCATGGGAACAATGCTGAATGGTTGCCCGCCAATTCCTTCCATTAAGGTCTTAGTTACCATAGATAGCTGGTATGGATTCTTGCTTTCTTCATTGGAAACACGATCAATCTCAGGAAATAAAACATGAATACAAAGACCCTTCGGTGAATATGCCCTAATGATGTGATGGCAAGCTCGCCAAGATAGGTACGGTAGGATTTGCTGTCACCGTACCTCTTATGCAAATAATCAAAATGGAAGTAGGATTCTTTCAAACATGTCAGTTCTGGATTCTTCTTCAAACCCATCATTTTGAGGAAACCCTTGCCCTTGTGGTTCTCAGGCATTAACAAACCCAGAGTTTCCCATGGTATACCAGCTAATCCTCCAATTTCTTCTAGTAAGGGTATCATTTCAATATCCCCAAAGTGGAATATGGACCTCTCACAATTCAAGAACAAAATAGCAGCTTCTATGATCTTATTGTTGGGTTGGATTTCCAGGAGATAAGGTAGGTTTCCCAGATATTTCCAGACAAAATTCTGATCACTAGAGTGAAGATCTTTCCACCAGCTTAGCAGTATTGGGTGGATGTTAGTGACCATGCCAAATTTGGGTACTTTGTGCCTCATATTTCTGCAAGACAAATAAGGTTAGGCCCTTACCCCTACCGGACTCGACTATTTAATATCAACAATTGGAATAAAAGCATTTAGTTCTCCAAATAAATGTACAAAACGTGGTAGTGTCCATTTGGGTTTTAGAGAAACCTAGTGGACTTTGGACAAGGCTATCTCAAAAGAGTCATTATGTGGACAACATAACTGACTCAGCTAGGTTTGACCATAATGCATGCACAGTTAAACAAAGTAAGGTTTCTATGAGATTTTAGACTGGTACTCTTGAGCGGACAACTCGGGGGGGAAAGGCACAGAACCATCGACTACACCATTGATCGACTGGTTTTACCACAAATATGCCTTTTTCGGATTTAGGGGTGATAATATCGGAAGAGCGCAACCACTCATTATAAGCGTTGCTGTGATATTTGTTTGGCACAAGTGGAATATGATGTTGAGCATAATTATGCAATAATTAAAGACATGTTGTCACGTATTTGCACGATAAGGAAGCAGTAAATACAACAGTTTCAAAATTTAAAGCAGTAGTAAAGAAAAGAAACAAAAAAGACAAGCCAGTTTTGCAATTGAAGAAAAACGATTGAATGCTTAAAGGAATTAAACAAGTAATTGCACTTAAAGAAGCATAAATTCACAATGATAGTCTGAAATGGTTAAAGCCTAAATATCCCCAGCAGAGTCACCATGCTGTCGCGCCACCTTTTTCTCGGGAAATCGAGTTTATGACATTTGGAGGGACAACTCATTCTTTTTGGGAACTGGGTTTGCATTTGAAGAGTCACCACCTAATTATTAAGGTGCATTAGGACACAAATAGAGATTCAAATCTGAGTTGTTTGAATAACCAGAGATTGGGTAAGGCTTTGAAATTATTCTAAGGGGACGGTGTTAGTTGTGAGCACGTGATTTTTGCCCTATATGAATTACTCCCATAAAATATCACAAAATAATTCTTTCCAATTTTTGCAATTTTATAGGAATTTTGGTAGAATTTTATTAATTATTTGTATTATTGTGCATATTTAATTTTCATTAAAAAAAACTCAAAAAAAAATACCATGCAATTGCATTTAGAATTTTTTTTTTCACATTTTAGGATAATTAGTTAGCTGCTTTATTAAAAAATGAAAATCACAAAAAATGACTCATTTTTACATTCTTGGCTTTTAATTTTGGATTATTAATTTTTTCTCTTTAAATTTAGGATCAACTAGTTCTTATAAATATTATAGTTAGATAATTAGCTTAATTTTATAATTTGAATAAATTTAGGAGTTTAATTTAGGTTTTTAATTAATTAAAGAAAGAAAAGAAAATTGAAACAAAAAGCTAGTTTTAATTTGAATTGGGCCAAACCATTTTAAAAGCCCAACTCTTTCCCTAACCTAGCCCAAACCGGATTGACCCAACACCCAATACCCAAACCCGACCCATTTTGACAACCCAACCCATTTTTTCCTTGAAATGAACGGAGCCTCATCAGATAGAGACACGAAAATCGCGTGTCTCTATCTTCCTCACCATCAAAAACTTTCAAGCTACTTTATATGAAGATTCAGGGGATTTTCATAGAAGATTGAAGGAGATTTTTGGGAAAAAAAAAAAGATTTTTGAGGAGGAAGGCACCGGGAAATTAGCCCTAAAAAATCCCCTCCATTGTTCTCTCTTCACGCAGCACCAGCCATGGCTGTTTGAGACTTGCCGGAGAAACGAGTTCCCGTAGCTCGCCGGATTAATGAACTCCCACCCCCTTTGATCGTCTTCTTCGCTCCACCCATTGATCTCCCAAACACAGCAGCTTCTTAACTCCAATTCCAGCAACACACACAAACACACGCCGGAGATTCACCTTCAAAGACTCTAGGTCTCGCACGTTCTATCTCACTGTTGAAGAGAACCAAAGTGGATTCGAATTGTATTCTGGATTTGGAAACAAAACCATTTAAGACTGAAAACAAAATTGTTTTTAATTTCAAGTCATTGATGAATACGAGATTGATTGAGAGGCCGTGAGTTCAGAGTTTCAGCCGCTATCGAGGTAGTCGTTATGGATTTTGGTCGTGGTTCTGGCCCTTGGCTTGATTATTAAGTTGTGGAAGTTCAAAGTTTAAATTCCTCTTGTGTACAGGTTCATTTTCTCTAATCCTAGCATTTCGATTATCATTTTGTATGTTGCTGAGATGAATTTGTGATAATCTTCATAAGATGTTCGATTTTCAGTGTTGGATTTCCCCTGTATTTTGCGTCCAAGCAAGGTTATTCAATGTGTTTTTGCCATTTCAGGTTTATCTCTAAGCACTCTTACTCTACTTTCAGTGTCGATTTGTTTTAATATGATGCGAGCCAGGATCAGGGGTTAGGAATATTCTTATTTTTGTTTGTTAAAAGTGTTATTTCATCTTATAGAGCACATAGATGCACACTCTATAAAATGTGACTTACTGCAATTTTGGTCTTAGCCACAAAACATATCACCTATGCGCATTTGTTGAGAATATTACTAATTAGTTACTAATTTTTAAGTTCCTATTTGGCGTGCTCGTGGCATACAGTGAATACGTTTGTGAATTTTATGGGGTAGATGTATATTTTCATAGTTCTTCACTTGGTTATCTAATCCTCTAGTACGAGTGATTTCTGGTTCTCTGATTATGGTCGTATGCCTGCTCATCGATGCCTAAAACGTATCTGTTTCTGATTCAATTCTTCTACAATTTTGTTTTGTCCTAGCAAGTCCTTGTTTGGTTGGCTGATTCCAGGTTTAAAGTGTGGTTGTAGGGTAACAATAAGTAATATGATCGTCTAATGTTGAAAGAGGATCCCTGTAAGTTCTGATGTATCAGTGAGTTAATCCCATATAGAATTTGAACTCGATAGGTTTAACCAACAGACTGAGGGTTGGTTGCGAGAGGGATCTGTTAAGTTCAGCGTTTGGTTTTGTTAATTTCAGTGTGAGTTTACTCAATTTACAGTCATACTGTTAAGAGTTGGAATACCTGCCCTATTGAAATTTGTTTCTTTTCCCTGATTGTCTACATCTCCATTGTTTCACAACTAGTACTGTATATGGGAGCCTTTTGACAATGTTTTTGATTTGAATGGCTCCACTTCCAAGAGGATTTTAGGGGTTCTATAAGAATAAGATAATCTGGGTTTACCTATACTTGCTGGAGCTCCATCGCCAATTGAATAAAGGATAGAACATTTTCTTTTTCTTTCGTGTTTCTTTGAGTTTTTTTTTACTTGCTTTAGTCTCTGAATAACTTTTGTTTCCTCCCATTCTTGGGCAGTGTGAGTGTTGGATTTGGGAAAGGTTGGAGTCTGCTGTAAAGAGTGTGAATATATGCCTGTTTGTTCGTTTCTTGTTCTTTGAGTTTAATCACT
>MU666617.1:15548-30107 GCA_026770625.1 Nicotiana glauca
CCCAGGGTCGAATCCACAGAGAGTCAACCTATCAACTGCTACCTTTAGACCCACTAAATTATTTAGAACCAGCTCCAAAAGACTTTTGAATCACTGTTTGAGGTTTTGTATGAACTAGAATTGTAGAAAAATAACAAGCTATAACTAATAACTAAGGTTGTAGACAAATATGAGAGACAAGCTAAGGTAATGACTTTCCCTATTGATGGAATCCGTTCTGTTTATGCTTCATACAAATTTACCGACTCACTTTATTAATCATGAACACTCACCTCAGCGTAACTCTCTCCCGAGCAATCACAGTAATATACTATTGCACTCTCCCGAGCTACACTAGCTAGCTTTAATTAGCACAGTTCATTTAAGATTACACCCAAGGCTTCTTTATTCCTAATCCTGCTTTTAAACCCGCAGATATAGATTCCTCTTATTCTTTAGGAGTGGTGTTATTCAACAACTACCTAAATATGCACTCTTTTCCAAGTTACGCACACTGAGTAGGCACAGCTAATTGAGGATCCTGTCAATTAATTACAACAATAACATAGTTGAATAAATAAAGATTAAAACTGGCAAATTTGCATTAACATAAACGAGAAGTTCATCCCCCAATAGGTTCCATCAAGACCATAGATAAAGAAATTTGCTACTCATAACTATGGGTAAATAAACGAGAATAGAATTCATCATCAAAACCAAAAGAAAAGAAGAAAGGTTTGGAGAAATCTCTCACAATAGTTTGTCCTTCCAATATAACCTAAAAATCACTACTTGCCTCCTTTGGGCGAAGTCTATGGTTTAAATAGGGTTTAGGTCTAAAAAATTCCGTTTTTACACTTTGGTCCCTTAACTTTACGGCGCCTGCCGCGGTTCTGCCGCGGTCGCGTGGAACCGCGGTAGAACAGTGCCTCTAGTTCTTCAAACTTCTGCAGCAGCTTTTCACTGCAGTTCTACCGCGGTCGCGGTGGAACAGTAATTTCGGCTCTAAAGGGCTGGTACAATGTGACTTCAATGGGAATTTGCATTTTTGGCCTCTTTTCTCCAGTATTGACTCCCAAAAAACTCCTTAGCCTTACTTATCCATTTATTACCTATAAATCATGAAAAACACTAATAAGAGCATTTTGTTATCATATATATATTATCAAAACAACATAAGAATGTGATTATTCAAGGTGTGATTATAGTCAAATTCACCTATTATCAAGGGGCAGCTGTAAGCACGTGATTTTTGCCCTATATATGACTAATCCCAAAAAATTCAAACAAAATAATTTTTCCTTATTTTTACAAATTTTTGTGAATTTTGTGTCATTCTCTGGTAATTGGTTGCATTTTATTTGTGCATGTTAATTCATATGAAAATACAAAAATATACTTGGGTTTTGTTTAGATTTTAATTTCACAGCTTAGTATTAATTAGGGGTTAATTCATTTTAGAACAAATTTGAAGAAAATAACAAAAATATTTCACTTTGTGTTTTAATTGTGAATTCGCCACGAAATAGTTTTAAATAATTTTAGGAGTTAATTAGTTTAACTTTGGAATATATTAGAACTTTATTTTAGTTTTTTCATCTTTATAAAATTAAAAAAAAAAAAGAGAGCAAAAGCAAGTAAAAATATAAAATGAAATACAAAAATAGACAAAAGAAATAAAAGAGAAAAACAAGAATAAAGGGTCTTAGAAAATATTGAATTGGGCCAAAATTGATTCATCCCAAACCAAAAACACCTAAAAAACGGACCAAGCTCAGGCCCACTCCTAGCAACCCGACCTACCTCTTTAATGTAATGAAACGACATCGTTTTGGGCCAGGTCAATCCAGGCCGTCCATCATTTTTCATCCAACGGCTCCTAATGAATCTATATTTTAAATAAACTTATCTAAATCCTTAGAGACAGAGGAGTCTCTTCCTCGTACCCCCCCCCATCCTCCTCGTACCCTTCGTCTTCTCCATCACCCTAAACCTAAAAATTCGCCATTATTGCCGGCCATACACCACGAACCACTACAAAAATACAACCCCATAATCCTTAGCCTCCCCTCAACCTTTTCCCACCAGCAAGTCCCCAGAAATCCCAACCGATTTGCTTCAATTTCGGATCTAAAAGGGGCACAAAAAGAAATTCAAGTTGTCCGAGTTTCTGTTCCAGTTTGACAAAGATTAGGAGTTGAAGCTAGCCTTGCTCGCTTGTTCTTAGTAAGAACACATGATTGAGGCTAATTTTGGCTCCAAATCAAGGGCTTCAGTTTATTTTCAAGCCATGATTTGTTTTCGATCTGCAGTAGGTATCATCTTTCCTTTACTTCATTTTTAATTCGTTGGTTTTTCTCTCAAACCTTATCTCTTTCTGCTTCATCTTTGCTTTACTATTATTTGTCAGTTCTAAGTAGTGTTTTAGATTAGGGAAAGCATGTTCGTTGCGATTCTTATTTAGTTCAATTCCGTCATGTTTGTAATGGGTTTGTGAAAGGTTTTTCGATTCTGGGCAACCCATTTAGCTCGTTATTTTGTTCTGATTGGGACAGTGGGCCGGGAAAGGGAATAGGGCCAATTTTTCCAAATTTGATTTGGAATTGTTATTTGGGTAAATTTGGCCCAAGAGTTAAAGGCTAAAGTCTTTTATGTTTAAAGAGTAATTTCAGGGAATTGGAGGGGGTGTTTAGAGAGATTGAACATACGAAATATTGGGGGAGGTCACATGTAAGGATAGGGGAATGAATCGTAGGTCTTATCTAGGGGTGATAGGAGGTTAGTTTAGGGGGAAAATGAGTGAAGTATTCTAGAAACTTCCATTTCTTTTCCTGCCTATAAAAGATGGCGGATCATGCCTTAGTTTTCAAGTTTGGAAGCCCTGAAATTCCCCCCAAAACTCCATCTTCAAATTTCAGATTTAGAATTCAAAATTCAAACTCCAAAAAAACCAAAAACAATGAAAAATCTAATAGAAAGCCAAAAAAGTTACTGTTCCATTAGAATTTCAGTTTAATTATAAGTTTTTGGAGTATTTGGCTTTCATTTCCTACTAAACCGATTTTTCTTCTAGTTCAACAAAAAATAAAAAAAAATAAAACAAATCAGATCCAGCAAAAGATAAAAAAAAGTACTGTTTCATTCATTTTTAGTAGTTTGAAGTTCTCAGATGGGTTTACGCTAATTTCGGATAGTGCTTGGTTTCAATTAGCTCATTTTGGCTAGTTTGTTGGTTTTTCGGTCGACTGAAGTGTTCCTGGTAGTTTAAAGCTAGTTTTGATTCAAAAAATGGCTCCTGTTGGTGCTGTGTTGGTCAATCTTTGCTGGGTTATTGAAGCTGTTCCTGAACTGCTACTGTTACATTGATTGTTGCTGACTTCCTCTTCTTCTTCATTGCATTTTATATCTCCAGGTACACACTTGAAATCACCTTGATGTAATCAGAATTTTGAATGAAACGCAACCATATTGATCAATATGTGCTCGTTGGCTATACATAGCATTAATTAGTCGACTGATGAGTGGTTTTACATGTTTGATTTGTTTGAGTTAAATTGTATTAGGGATTGTTAATTAGAAACATTTCTGGACTATGTTTAGATTGTTGCTGATTAGTGAATATCCAGCCGTAGCTTATAGTTTTATTAGTGTAGCAGTAGTTAATCTCCTATTGAGTGCTTTCATGAATCTATTTAGATAATTGTTCCGTTATTAATCAGTAGTAAGTCTGGAAGTGTTGAAAGCTAAGTTAAATTATTGTTGAATAGAATTGAATACTGATTTTGCAAATCTGGTTTGTGTCATATGGTTAACGATGAGATAGAAAGGAGTTTGCTTAATATAAACGAAATGATAGGTTGCAAAACTCGTTCGAAATAGCTGTGGTATTTTCTAGGTTTCCGAACATAACTGAATTCATTTAGTGTGGATTAACTGGCAGATGTTGTGTAGTTTTTGTGTCCAAATAAAAAAACCTGGAGTGAGTCCAGGAGTACCTGCGTAATTTTAACCTCTTTGGGTTCAATCATTTGGGCCTAATCACCTTTTTCCAAGAGGTGTAAATTTAAACTCATTTAACAAGCAGCCCAGGTCCATTGTTATAGCCATGTAAGTTGGGCCTGGGCTGAGATTTGCGGCTGGCCCATCTTGGCGTCAGTATGCAAAATTCTCAGGTGGTTTCCTTTAATCCAATAATGCAATAATTAATTAGGACTTTTTGTTACTTTTAGAGACAAAACAAATAGAAAAACCATAGTTAATTTAGGAATGACTTTTAAATAAAAAATTATGAGACGAGCCTCGCCAAATAAAATACCAAATTGCGGGGCCCTCAGTAAAAGTTAAAAAATACTTAGAATTCCGGGATGGGCCATTTAGCGAATTTCAAGGCCTTCCCAAAAGATAATACACGCTAGTCTCTTTTAGGCGCGCCTTTAATAATATTACATTCTTAAAATCGGGTGCGTATTGATGCGACCCAAATCCAAATCTCAACAGAGTCGAAATGTGTTGACAATCACGGGTGCATTGATGTGACGTGGCTCGAGGCGCATTTTCATGACGTTGCAATTCTTTTATAATAATAATAAAAGCGGTTCAAAATTAAAAGGCACATAAGCTAAAACATGTTTTGAAATCAGATGAAATCAAATATAATAATTAAGCGACCGTGCTAAAACCACGGAATCCGGAAATGCCTAACACCTACTCCCGGGTTAACAGAATTCCTTATTCGAATTTCTGGTTCGCGAGTGTAATACAGAGTCTAACCCTTTCCTCGATTGGGGATTCAAACCGGTGACTTGGGACACCATAAATCTCCCAAGTGGCGACTCTGAATCTTTAACAAACGAATCCCGTTTCGATTGTCCTTAAATTGGAAAAACTCATTTTATTATACCTTTCACGGGGTGTAGTAAAGCCGAAAAAGGAGGTGTGACATATTCGACTGTATTCATGGCATGAAACATGGGATTACAACTGGACAGATTATTGTATTCGACTGTATTCGTCAGTATTTACGGCGTGGAACAGGGGATTACACTGTTTTTAAATGAAAAGTGAATCAATTAACATAATATACTTCTAATATAACTCAACAAACTCAATTATAGAACACAAATTTTGTATTTTCAGTTATAAAATAAATAGCAATCTTCAGAGAAATTATATAATATATCTGAATACATAAATTATATTAATTAAAAAAATATGTGAACACATTCATGGAATACAACGAGACAGTGAAACAATGAAATACATGGAATACAACGAGCGACATTAAAACACAATAAAAAAAGATAATGAATACAATAAAATACATGAAAATACAACGAGATACATTGAAATATATTCACAGAAAATTCAAATTGCTTAGCCCTAAACTCCGTCGTCTTTGTTCAAGGGATTTCCCTAGATCAACAACGTCTGATTTTTGCCGCAAAGCAGCTTGAAGACGGTCGTACCCTAGCCGATTACAACATCCAGAAGGAGTCGACTCTTCATCTCGTGCCCCGTCACCATGGTGGTGCTAAGAAAAGGAAGAAGAATCGGAACAGAAGAGGGTTGACGACGGCAAAGGGGTTGGATACACTTTAATATAGTACTTCATCGAATAGATAACAATCCCGTTAACTCCCCCAAACTGCTAGAACGCCATCAACCCAACAGATATCTAAAGGTAGAAATAAAGAAGAACAAAAATAAGTAATTTTAGGGGTTGGGATGCTTACAATAATTGCGCGATAACTGGATTTGTCGAACAAGTTTAGAAAGGTGACTTTGGAGATTGTTTGAAGAATGGTCAAATACTCCTGTTGATTGGCATTGGGAGAGAGGGATGAGAAAAATCTGAAAAAATGAGAGAGAAAAATAATATAAAGAGTATTTTATGGCTTAAGAGTAGGAGGTAACCATAAATAAATATTTGGTTATAAAAATTAAAAGGTAGCTATGGAATATAATTTTTCAAAAGGGTATTTATTTAAAATAAATAAGGTATCAACAATTGCTATAGGAGGTAAAAATTCTATTAATTAATTGGTTGTTAGGTGCATTTCAAATACATCCCTTGGCATTACATGTGCTAGTGCATTTTTTGCACGGATGGCCTCTTTTTGGCCATTCTTTAAATGCTATTCCATTATTTAGTGATTTAACTATAAAAGTAGAATTGTTATAAATATGGTATTTGATAAGAGTCTACTTGTCACGACCCCAATTCATCCTCCGTGAACATGTCGTGATGGCACCTAGTCCCTACAACTAGGTAAGCCTAACGATGCGTAATTTATACAACTTGCAGAAAACAAACTAACTTGCGGAAGGAAAAAACTGAAAATTTACTGTATATAAGTGCCTCTTGGCATAATACAACCCATATTACGAAATCCAAATCAAACTCCCGAAACCCGAAAACTCACAGGAAACACCGGCTAATAGAAAGGAGATACACTGCTCTAACTCCAAAATGTCTACACAACCGAAACAAAGGAAAGTCATATACTAAAGCTGGAATAAGATTGAGACTTCTGGTCTGCGGACTTGGCAGATATACCTCAAATTCTCTGCTAGATCTCTCCTCCGCGAGGATAGTACGCCTGGATGGAGGTACCTGGAGCTGGACATGAAAAACATACGTAGAAGGGGCTTGAGTACACCACAACGGTACTCAGTAAGTGTCAAGCCTAACCTTGGTTGGGTAGTGATGAGGAAGGTTAGGGACCTACTGAGATAAAATAAAATAATAAGGTTGACAACAATATGAAATAAACAGAGATAATGGGATACAACTATTGAGTAAATCGTATTACACAAACGACAATTAATACGCAGAAAATAAGATAACACAAAGTAAACAGCTTAATACCAACACCAATAATGAGGAATTCCCAGGATACCATCCTGTAGTCCATTTTATCATTGTGCAGGAGGATCTTCCGGGAATCTAACCTGTAGTCCCAAAGCAAAATGTGCAGGGGGATCTCCCGGGAATCTAACCTGTAGTCCTAAATTAAACAAACAAGGGGGAGCTACCGGAATCCCACATCTGTAGTCTCGACGTAAATGCGCAACAAAAATCAGAGAATATTAAGAAATGAAGTACAACAATACAAGCCACAGATAGTTGTAACCTAGCTTGATCCACGTAATGCAATTAAGGCAAATTAAGCAAGTAGGCAATTTGGATCAACCAAACATGCTTTTCTAGACTAGCATAGAATATAACGGCAGGTAGAATAAAGCAAGTACGAAAGAAACTCAGTTCAAATATTTTTAAGTAAAAATTCGGGTTTTCAACAATTAGCTCAAGTACGCGCTCATCACCTCGCGTACAAGGCATTCAATTAAGTCACCTCGCGTACAAGGCATTCAATTACCAAATATCACATCCTAAGGGGAAAGGTCCCCCACACAAGGTTAGATAAGCCACTTACCTCGAACAAGTGCAAGTCAACCCGAAACCATGCTTTTGTCACGAGTATCCTACTCCAAACGGCTCAAATCTATTCAATAAAATTGCATACTGTAAATAATAATTCAAGTAAGAGATTCTAAAATTAAATGCTAAGCTAATACGTGAAATTATGTAAAATGACCAAAATGCCCCTCGTGCCCACGTCTTGGAGTCGGGTAAAATTTATACTTCCAGAAATCTCGCACTCTTACGAGTCTGAACATACCAAAATTATCCAAATCTCATAACATTTTAACCCTCGAATCCATGATTCTATCCAAGAGGTTTTCGAAACTTTTCCAACAAAATTCGCGGATTAAATGCCAAACATTGTAATAGATTCGAGTTATATAAAAAAAAATTAAGTAAAGAACACTTACTCTATTGTCCTCTCCGAAAATATCTTGAGAAATCGCCTTAAGCGAGCTCCCAATTTTCAAAAATAGAAAATGGGAACGAAGTCCCATTTTCAGAACTTAACATTCTGCACAAGCATTTTCTTCTATGCGATCGCAATACCACTCTACGATCGTAATGCACAAAACCTTCCACCTCCGATTTTAACAATATGCGATCGCATAAGCATCCCTGCGATCACAATGGCCAACCACTTTACACTATGCGATCACATACACACCTACGCGATCGCAATGAACAAAAATCCAAACTCCCAAGTTCCTCTATGCGATTGCAATGGTCCTCATGCGTTCGCATTGAACAACTGCCCAACCCCAAAAATCCTTCTATGCGATCGCAAAGCATCTCCTGCGATCGCATAGAGCAAAACTCTACAGCACTGACCTGTAATTTTCTGCAGCATCCAAAGTCCCAAAAACCTTCTGTTAGCCATCCGAATTCACCCCGAGGCCCCCCGGGACCTCAACCAAAAATACCAAAAACTCCTAAAACATCATGCAAACTTGCTCCAATCATCAAAATGCCTCAAACAATTCCAAAACCATCAAGTTACATCGAATTCAATCCTAAGTTCTTCCAAAACTTCCAAAACACGCATTCGATCAAAAACCCAACCAAACCACGTTCGAATGACCTGAAATTTTACACACATATCCCAAATCACCTAACGAAGCTATAGCAACTCTCGGAATTCCATTCCGACTCTCAGATCAAAATCTCACCTATCATCCGAAAGTTGCCAAAATACTCTTTTTGCCAATTCAAGCATAATTCTACACCGAACCTCCAAAATTACTTCCCCTCACACTCCTAACACCGAAATCACATAACGGAGCTAACGAAACTATCGAATTTCCATTCTGAGGCCATTTTCACATAGTTCCGACTACGTACCACTTTCCAACACGTAAACTATCATTTAGGGACTAAGTGTCCCAAAACTCTTCGAAACTCAACACCGAACGTCCAGGTAAACCAAAATAGCAAAAATGTACTTAGGGAAAATAGTAAATAGGGGATCGGGGCGTAAATTCTAAAAACAACCGGCCGGGTCGTTACATTATCCCACACTTAAACATTCGTTCGTCCTCGAACGAGAATAAAGAACATACCTGAAGTAGTGAAAAGATGAGGGTACTGGCTGCACATTTCCCACTTAGTCTCCCAAGTCGCCTCCTCGGTCGGCTGACCCCGCCGCTGAACCTTTACTTAACCATTGTTCTTCGATCTCAAATTTCTGATCTGTCTATCCAATATAGCCATTGGTTCCTCAACATAAGATAACTCCTTGTCCAACTGGACTGAGCTGAAATCCAATATGTGCGACGGGTCTCCATGATATTTCTGGAGCATCGAAACATGAAATACCGGATGAACTCCTACTAAGCTGGGAGGTAGGGCAAGCCCATAAGCAACTTTTCCAACACATTTCAATATCTCAATAGGGCCAATAAACCTCGAACTCAACGTCCCTTTCTTCCCAAATCTCATAACGCCCTTTATAGGCAAAACTCGAAGCAGAACTCGCTCTCTGACCATATATGAGACATCACGAACCTTCCTGTCTGCATAGCTCTTCTGTCTGGACTAGGATGTATGGAGTCTATCCTGGATCACCTTAACCTTCTCCAATGCATCCTAAACCAAATCTATACCCAACAGTCTAGCCTCACCCAATTCAAACCAACCCACCGAAGATCTGCACCTCTTACCATATAGAGCCTTATACGGCGACATCTGAATGTTAGACTGGTAACTGTTGTTGTAAGCAAACTCAGCCAATGGGAAGAACTGATCCCAAGATCCTTCAAACTCAATCACACACGCACGAAGCATATCCTCAAGAATCTGAATAGTGCGTTCGGATCGTCCATCCGTCTAGGAGTGAAATGTCGTGCTCATCGTGACCCGAGTACCCAACTCATGTTGAACATCTCTCCAGAACCGTGATGTGAACTGAGTACCCCTGTCTGAAATAATAGAAACTGGAATACCATGCAGATGAACAATATCCCGATATAAATCTCCGCCAACCGCTCCGATGAATAAGTAGTGCACACAGGAATAAAATGAGCAGACTTGGTCAGCCGATCCACAATAACCCAAATGGCATCAAACTTCTTCAAGGTCCGCAGGAGTCCAGATATAAAGTCCATGGTGATGCGCTCCCATTTCCACTCCGGAATCTCTATCTGCTGAAGCAACCCACCTGGTCTTTAGTGTTCATACATCACTTGCTGACAATTGAGGCATCTGGCTACATATTCAACTATGTCCTTCTTCATCTGCCTCCACCAGTATTGCTTCCAAAAATCTTGATACATCTTAGCGGCACCCGAATGGATGGAATACTGCAAACTATGGGCCTCTACTAGAACCAACTCTCGAAGCTCATCAATATTAGGCACACAAATTCGACCCTGCATCCTCAATACCCAGTCATCCCCAATGGTCACATCTCTGGCATCATCATGCTGAAATGTGTCCTTAAGGACAAGTAAATGAGGATCATCATACTGCCGCTGCCTGATATGGTCGAATAAAGAAGACCGAGAAACAACGCAAGCTAGGACCCGACTGGGCTCCGAAAGATCCAATCTCACGAACTGAATGGCTAAGGCCAGAACATCCATCTCCATAGGCCTCTCTAAAGTTGGTAAATATGCTAAAATCCCCAAAATCTCTACCCAACGACTCAAGGCAGTAGCTACCACATTGGCCATGCCCGTATGATACAGAATAGTAATATCATAATCTTTCAGCAACTCTAACAACCTTTCCTGGCGCATGTTTAGATCCTTTTGCTTGAACAAGTGCTGCAAACTCCGATGGTCAGTATAAATCTCACATGGCACACCGTATAAATAATGACACCAAATTTTCAAGGCGTGAACAATAGGTGCTAATTAAGGTCGTGGACAGGATAATTCTTCTCATGTATCTTCAATTATCTGGACGCGTAGGCAATCACCCTACCGTTCTGCATCAACACCGCTCCAAGGCCAACCCGTGAGGCATCATAATAAACTGTATAAGACCCCGAACCAGTAGGCAATATCAAAATTGGGGCTGTAGTCATAGCTGTCTTGAGCTTCTGAAAGCTCGCCTCACACTCCTCTGTCCACTGAAATAGAGCACCCTTCTGAGTCAATCTAGTCATAGGGGCTGCAATCGATGAGGGTTGATGACAACAAAAGGGTTGGATACACTTTAATATAGTAATTCTTCTTCGAATAGAAAACAATCTCGTTAATTCCCCAAAACTACTGGAGTGCCATCAACCCAACAGATATCTAAAGGTAGAAATAAAGAAGAGAAAAAATAAGTAATTTTAGCCTTCAAAAACAAAAAATAAGGGGTTGGGATGCTTACAATAACTGCTCGATAATTGGATCTGTCGAACAAGTTTAGAAAGGTGACTTTGGGGAGCATTTGAAGAATGGTCAAATACTCCTGTAGATTGGCTTTGGGAGAGAGGGTGGAGAAAAATATAAAAAAATGAGAGAGAAAAATAATACAAAGAGTATTTTATGGCTTAAGAGTAGGAGGTAAACATAAATAAATATTTGGTTATAAAAATCAAAAGGTAGCTATGGAATATAATTTTTCAAAAGGGTATTTATTTAAAATAAATAAGGTATCAACATTTGCTATAGGAGGTAAAAATTCCATTAATTAATTTCTTCTTAGGTGCATTTCAAATACATCCCTTGGCATTACATGTGCTAGTGCATTTTTTGCACGGATGGCCTCTTTTTGGCCACTCTTTAAATGCTTTTCCATTAGTTCAGTGATTTAACTATAAAAGAAATAGAATTGTAATAAATATGGTATTTGATAAGAGTCTACTTGTCACGACCGCAATTCACTCTCCGTGAATATCTCATGATGACACCTAGTTCCTACAACTAGGTAAGCCTAACGATGCGTAATTTATACAACTTGCAGAAAATAGACTAACTTGCGGAAGGAAAAAACTGAAAATTTACTGTATATAAGTGCCTCTTGGCATAATAGAACCCATATTACGAAATCCAAAACAAACTCCCAAAATCCAGAAACTCACAGGAAACACATGCTAATAGAAAGGAGATACACTGCTCTAACTCCAGAATGTCTACACAACCGAAACAAAGGAAAGTCATATACTAAAGCTGGAATAAGATAGAGACATCCGGTCTGCGGACGTGGCAGATATACCTCAAAGTCTCTGCTAGATCTCTCCTCCAAGAGGATAGTACGCCTGGATGGAGGTACCTGGAGCTGCACATGAAAAACATACGCAGAAGGGGCATGAGTACACCACAACGGTACTCAGTAAGCGCCAAGCCTAATCTTGGTTGGGTAGTGACGAGAAAGGTCAAGGCCTTACTGAGATAAAATAAAGTAGTAATATTGACAACAATATGAAATAAACAGAGATAATGGGATACAACAATTGAGTAAATCGAATTACACAAACGACAATTAATACGCAGAAAATAAGATAACATAGAGTAAATAACTCAATACCAACACCAATAATGAGGATCTCCCAGAATAGCGTCCTGTAGTCCATTTTATCATTGTGCAGGAGGATCTCTCGGGAATCTAACCCGTAGTCCCAAAGTAAATATGCAGGGGGATCTCCCGGGAATCTAACTCGTAGTCCCAAAGTAAATGTGCAGAGGGATATCCCGAGATTCTAACCCGTAGTCCCAAAGTAAACAAACAAGGGGGAGCTACCTGAATCCCACATCCATAGTCCCAATGTAAATGCGCAACCAAAATAAGAGAATATTTAGAAATGAAGTACAAAAATACAAGCCACCAATAGTTCTAACATAGCATGATCCACGTAATTCAATTAAGGCAAATTAAGCAAGAAGGCAATTTGGATCAACTAAACATGCTTTTCTAGACTAGCACAGAATATACCGGCAGGTAGAATAAAGCAAGTACGAAGGAAATTCAGTTCAAATATTTTTTAGTAAAAATTCGGGTTTTCAACAATTAGCTCAAGAACGCACTCGTCACCTCACGTACAAGGCATTCAAATAGCAAATATTACATCCGAAGGGGAAAGGTCCCCCACACAAGGTTAGTTAAGCCACTTACCTCGAACAAGTGCAAGCCAATCCGAAACCACACTTTTGCCATGAGTATCTGACTCAAAATGGCTCAAATTTATTAAATAAAATTGCATACAGTAAATAATAGTTCAAGTAATTGATTCCACAATTAAATTCTAAGGTAGTACGCTAACTTATGTAAAATAACCAAAATACCCCTCGGGCCCACGTCTCGGAATCGGATAAAATTTATATTTCCAGAAATCTCGTACTCTTACGAGTCTAACCATACCAAAATTATCCAAATCTTATAACATTTCAACCCTCAAATCCATGATTCTATCCAAGAGAGTTTTCTAAACTTTTCCAACAAAATTCGCGGATTAAATGCCAAAACATGTAATAGATTCGAGTTATATAACCAAAATTAAGTTAAGAACACTTATCCCGTTGTCCTCTCCGAAAATCTCTTGAGAAATCGCCTTAACCGAGTCCAAATTGTCAAAAATGGAAAATGGGAAGGAAGTCCCATTTTCAGAACTTGACATTCTGCCCAGGCATTTTCTTATATGCGATCGTAATAACACTCTGTGATTGCAATGCACAAAATTTCCACCTTTGATTTTAACATTATGCGATTGCATAAGCATTCCTGCGATCGCAATGGCCAACCACTTTACACTATGCGATCGTATACACATCCACACGATCGCAATGAACAAAATTCCAAACTCCCAAGTTCCTCTATGCGATCACAATGGTCCTCATGCGTTCGCATTGAACAACCGCCCAACCCCAAAAATCCTTCTATGCAATTGCAAAGCCTCTCTTGCGATCGAATAGAGCAAAACTCTACCACACTGACCTGCAATTTTATGCCGCATCCAAAGTCCCAAAAAACTCCCGTTTGCCATCCGAATTCACCCTGAGCCCCCCCGGGACCTCAACCAAAAATACCAACAACTCCTAAAACATCATACAAACTTGCTCCAATCATCAAAACGCCTCAAACAATGCCAAAACCATCAAGTTACATAGAAGTCAAGCCTAAGTTCTTCTAAAACTTCCAAAACAGGCATTCGATCAAAAACTCAACCAAACCATATCTGAATGACCTGAAATTTTGCACATATATCGCAAATCACCTAACGGAGCTACGACAACTCTCAGAATTCCATTCCGACACTTTGATCAAAATCTCACCTATCATCCGGAAATTGCTAAAATACTAACTTTGCCAATTCAAGCGTAATTCTACACCAGAGCTCCAAAATTACTTCCGGTCACACTTCTAACCCCGAAATCACATAACGGAGGTAACTGAACCATTAAATTTCCTTTCATAGGCCGTCTTCACCCTGTTCTGACTACGGACCACTTTTCAAAACTTAAACTCTCATTTAGGGACTAAGTGTCCCAAAACTCTTTGAAACTCAACTCCGAACTTCCCGGCAAACCAAAATAGTAGAAATGTACTTGGGGAAAATAGTAAATAGGGGATCGAGGCATAAATTCTAAAAACGATCGGTCGGGTTGTTACACTATTGATCTCTCTGTTATGGATACATACATATATATATATATATATATATATATATATATATATATATATATATATATATATATATATATATATATATGATTGCACACCGTAAT
>MU666617.1:43379-70386 GCA_026770625.1 Nicotiana glauca
TTCTTTCGTGTTAGAAAAAGAGAAAATAAATGAAAATTAAAATAAAATATTTCTTTTTACTTCTAAAATTCCCAGAGTTCAAATAAAAAGAAAAGGAATTTTTAGAAGTCTTTCTTTCAAAAAAAAAAAAAAGAAAAACCAAAATCAAAAATCAAAAAATATTTCCCTTTTCCTTTTAAAGCATTTCTTTCAAAATGTCAAAAAAAAGAGTTGGATTATTTACCTTATTTGCAAGAACTACGCTTGGTCTGATTCATGCGGAGTCATGATACTTAGGCAATCTCCATAAAATTCGACCGTAACCCTAAGAAAAGAGAGAAAAAAGGGAAATACGAGGGAAGAAAATAAAGGAAAAAACAAGAGAGAAAAAGAAACGCAAAAGAAGAAAATAAGGAAAAAAAAAAGGAAAAGCAGAAAATGAGAAAAAAACAGAAGGAAAAACAAAATGAGAAGAGAAAAGAAAAAGCAAGGAAAACAAAAGAAAAGCTGGGATGACGCACGCAACCGTAGCAAACATGTAGATACGCATTTAATCGTATAGGTGCATCATACCCCAATGTGCGGTTACCTATCTGTTATTTGTTTCAAACTAACCATTTTTGCTGTCAATTCCAGCTTAGCTTTTAGAAATGGTGGTTGGTTGTGGTACACTGGCATCGCATCAATACTTTACCAGATCGAAAGGCAGTGTGGAAATGTCTACCGAAATGATTTTGCCCGCAATTCCTATTTCTGAAAATAGCCCTATGTCGGGGGTCCCAGTATCTGAGTCTGTCACAGCCGAAGAGAATCGGATACTACGTCTCCGACTAATGGAGATGTGGGACGCCTTGACCAATGGAAGAGAACCTCCAAGCGCCATCCCTGGATTTCCTGAACTATTTCCTAGAGCCGGAGGTACTTCCAACGTCCCTATTAGCCAACTCAAATACTCCGTTGGGACAGCCTACTGTTACCGCCCACTTCATAGGAACACCTTCTGAGGTCTACACCCAGGTGTTCCCATCAGGAGCATCTCCTAACATTTTCACTGCTCCACTATGCTCTGCTACAACACAACCTTCACTACCGAGGCCTGCTTTTGATCCTTCGGTTTTTACCTTCCAAAACCCTGTCTTTCAGGCGGATCCTCCTCAATGTCCCCCATATACTTACTCTCATCCACCACCATTTGAGCTTACACCAGGGAAAGATAAAACTCCCAAAGTTCTAGAACAAGATGAGATGGCGAAAAGAATGAGGAGCCTTGAGCAGAGTTTAAAGAATATGCAAGGCTTAAGCGGGCAGAAAAGTGTCTCTTATACAGATCTGTGCCTGTTCCCTCATGTGCACTTTCCCTCGGGGTTTAAAACGCCAAAATTCGAAAAGTATGATGGTCATGGCGATCCCATCGCTCACTTGAAAAAGTATTGTAATCAGCTGCGTGGGCCCGGCAGAAAAGAAGAGTTGTTGATGGCTTACTTCGGAGAGAGCTTAGTAGGCATTGCCTCAGAATGGTACATGGACTAAGACGTCTCACGATGGAACATTTGGGATGATCTTGCCAGAGATTTTGTAAGGCAGTTTCAATACAAAATTGACATCGCACCGGACCGGAATTCTTTGGCAAATTTAAAGAAGAAACCCTCAGAAAGCTTCAGAGAATATGCTATTAAATGGCGTGAACAGGCATAAAGGGTGAAACCTCCCATGGATGAAGTAGAAATGGTCACTTCCAAAATATGATGTCGGGCATGGGCAAGCCGTTTTGTAGAGGCAATTAAAATTGGTGAAATGCTAGAGAATGGTTTGAAAACGTGCAGGATTTTGAGTCAGTCAGCCATCAGAAAAACCTCCTAAGCCATCAAAGGCGGGTCTAGAGGAATGGCCAAAGGTAAAAAGAAAGAGGAAACGGTTATGGCAGCATCAGGGGGAAGAAGATACCAGACTCCTAGATCTGTGTTTTGTGAAAGAACCCCTCAACACTACTATCCTCATTCTGATACGGCTTATGCTCCCCCATCTTATGAGGTTATGAATGCTCAACCTTTTGCCAGACCGCAGCCACAGGCCAACAAAAATCAACCTCTGTTCCAAAGAAACCAGCCTCCTTACCAAAACCACTATAATCCCCGACTTTCGTAGAATAACTTCCGTCCTCGGGAACCACCCAGAAGACCAAACTTTACACCCATTGGTGAACCTTACTCCACTTTGTTCCTAAAGCAGGTTCAAATGAACTTGCAACAACCCATACCCTAGAACAGGCAAAACCCGGAATCACCATCCTATCAACGGGGTGTCTGATGTGCTTATCACTCAGGAGCTGAGGGGAATAGTACAGATAACTGTTGGACTTTGAAGAAAATGGTGGAAGATTTGATAGAACAAGGAAAAATAGTGTTGAGGGACAAGGAACCCCCAAATGTGACCAACAATCTGTTGCTCGCTCACAATAACGGGCCAGTAATCGGGATGATTTGTGAGGACAAGGAATTTGATCCAGCCTTGAAAGATATAATTGCTATCGCCGATGCAGAAAGGAAGCCCAAGGCAACCCCGAAGCAAGAAAAAGGGGAGAAGAAGAATAAAATTGTCAAGACTGAGCCTGAGAAGAAAGCTGAAACAAAAGTAGAGATGGTGCCTCCTAAAAATGGAATTCTCTACGTTCTGCGAGGATGCCAAGAAAAGCCATTGGTTGTCAGTGCTCCAAAGAAGTTTAAAGTGAAAAAAGGAACACAAATGTATGTTCCAAAAGGGGCTTATGTGATACGGGGGACAATTAAACTGCCTCGGCTGAATGAGCCAGTGGTTATTGGACGCGTAGCACACAATCCAATGACTGACCCTTCTACGGTGCCATGGAACTATCAGCAGACAGTGGTTACATACAAAGGCAAAGAAATCTTGGGAGAACTTTCAGGAAAAACCTCTGTTGAGAAATATTCAAATGTACAAGAGGTAAACAATTCCATACGAAAGTGCTTTTCGTCCAAGAAGCCAGTGAGTGCTGAGAAAGCAGAGGCCTTCTTCTAGAAAATGAAGATGCCTGATTATGAAACAGTAGATCAATTGAGAAAATATCCTGAACAAGTGTCGCTATTTTCACTAGTGACAAAATCCTCCGAACATCAGAAGATATTAATGAAAACTTTGAATGAGGCGTATGTGACAATTAAAACTTCGGTTGAACAGCTCAATAGAATGGCAGGAAGATTCTTCGCCGTCAAACAACTCTCCTTTAGTAAAAATGAATTGCCTCCAAAAGGAGCGGCTCACAACAAAGCTTCGCATCTAACTATCAAGTGTGAAGGTTACTATGTCAAGCGAGTCATGGTGGATGGAGGCTCGGGTGTTGACATCGGACCACTCTCCACACTGTAAAGAATGGAAATTGGGACTTGAAAGATTCGCCCAAATAATGTTTGTGTGAGTGCTTTTGATGGAATTAATAGGAATACCATTGGTGAAATTAATCTGATATTAACTATAGGCCCGGTGGATTTCGAGGTAACCTTCCAAGTGTTGGACATGGATACATCTTACAATTTTCTTCTGGGAAGGCCCTGGATCTATGCTGCGGGAGCCGTACCCTCGACCCTCCACCAAAGGGTGAAATTCGAGTATGAAGATCAGGAAATCGTGGTCCATGGAGAAGACGAGCAGTCCATTTATCTGGACCCATCAATCCCATGTTTGGAGGTGAGGGAAGGAAGTGAGCATATATTTTATCAAGCCTTTGAAATTATGGTGGCAGATCAGTACGAAGAAGGAAATCCGTGCCCCCAGCCTTTCCTGTCTAATGCTTCAATTATGGTGCCTAAAGAGATTCTTAGACATGGTTGCAAGCAAGGAAAAGGATTGGGAAAAGCTTTACAAGTAATATCGCAACCAGTCACCCTACCCACAGTAGAAAAGTTTTTCGGGATAGGCTTCCACCCTACCCCAGATGATGAAAAATGGGCAGAGGAGAGAAAGAAGAAAGGATGGGTCCTGCCACATCTCTATGATACTTTTGTCCAGCCTAAGTATGGAGAAGAAGAAGATGATGAGGTGTTCCGGCTAAGGAAATCGAAGACATATGTGGAGCTGTGAGACAAATACTCTATGAGACCCACATGGTTCATCCAGGGGAGGGCACTAGTACTGCTGAGGTTCTATACATGGGACCGGATGCTAAACTCCAAAACTTGAAGGCTACGCCATTCCCGATTAGGCAGGCATCCCGGTAGACTAGCCCTACCGCTTTTTCTGCATCCCGAGTTATTTCAGGGTGTAACTCGGATGTTTTTTTTAGTTTCTTTTATTTAAATTCCCGAACATGAACCACGTTATCTTCAAAATTCCAAGAAATGAAATCAATATTTCATCATTCATTTTTCTTTATTCTTTCTGATTTTTTTATTTTTCTCCTTCATTTCTCTTTTCAGTTAGAATAATGCGGCTTTAAAGTACATGACATGCTTTCGGACTTCACTGCCAGATCCAAACACGCTGTCTAATTGTGAAATAATGAATCAAGAACCGGAATATGATGAAGAAGAGGATTTTAGAGAAATAAATCGAGAACTGGAACAATTTGAGAACAAACCTAATCCAAATTTGAATGACAATAAACTAGTTAACTTGGGAACAGCTGAAGAAATCAGGAAAACCAAAATAAGCATTCACGCAGATAAGAGAACTCGAGATGCAATAATCCAACTCCTGTTTGAGTTTAAAGATGTGTTTGCTTGGTCGTGTGATTACATGCAAGGGTTGAGTGTTGATTTAGTAGTGCATAGTGCATAAGAAAGTTCAAAACTGACATCAGTGATAAGATCAAAGAAGAAATCAGAAAACAGCTAAAAGCGGGGGTAATCCGAGTGGTGCGATATACCACGTGGCTGGCCAACGTAGTTCCAGTGCCAAAAAAAGATGGAAAAACCCGGGTGTATGTGGACTACTAATATTTGAGCAGGGCAAGTCCCAAAGATAACTTCCCTTTGCCCAACAACCACATCCTTGTTGATAACTGCACCAAACATGAGATATAGTCCTTCGTGGATTGTTATGCAGGATATCACCAGGTGCTGATGGATGAAGAAGACGCCAAGAAGAAAGCCTTCACTACACCCTGGGGTACATACTGTTATCGAGTCATGCCATTAGGACTGAAGAATGCCGGGGCAACCTATATGAAAGCCATGACCACCATCTTCCATGACATGATGCATCAGGAGATAGAGGTGTATGTGGATGATGTAACCATTAAGTCCCGAAGTCAGAGTAACCATGTTCGAGATTTGAGAAAGTTCTTTGAACGATTGCACAAGTATGATTTGAATTTGAATCCGGCTAAATGCGCCTTCGCAGTCCCATCAGGAAAGCATAGTCAGCAGGAGAGGTATCGAGTTAGATCCAACAAAGATAAAGGCTTTTTGAGATTTACCTCCCCCCAGAACTAAGAAAGACATGATGAGCTTATTGGGAAGGTTAAATTATATCAGTCGGTTCATTGTTCAACTGACTACCACCTGTGAGCCCATATTTAAACTATTAAAGAAAGATGAAGAAATTAAATGGACATCTGAATGTCAAGAGGCCTTCGACAAGATCAAGGAATATCTATCAAATTCTCCAGTTTTGGTCCCACCTGAGCCAGGGAGACCTCTCTTCTTGGATCTGAAGGTTTTAGAAAATTTTTTTGGCTGTGTCCTCGGGCAACATGATATAACCGACAAGAAAAAGCAGGCAATTAACTATCTGAGCAAGAAGTTCACCAGTTACGAAGCTAAATACACTTTGTTGGAGAGAACGTAATGTGCTTTGACGTGGGTCGCTCAAAAGTTGACATTATCTTCAAGCCCACACTACCTACCTCATAATCAGATTAGATCTTTTGAAGTACATATTCCAGAAACCGATGCCCACTGGGAGACTGGAAAAATGGCAAATATTGCTCACTGAACTTGACATAATCTATGTCACTCACAGGGCAATGAAAGCCCAGGCGTTAGTAGATCATTTGGCTGAAAACTCGGTTGACGAGGAGTACGAACCGTTAAGCACATACTTCCCAGATGAGGAGGTGAATTCAATAGAAATAATCTCTGAGGACACTCGTGCTTGGAAAATGTTCTTTGATGGAGCAGTAAATGCTAGAGGTGTAGGAATTGGGGCAATCTTGATCTCACCCACTAGTCAACATTACCCAGCTACAGCCAGACTCCGATTCTTCTGCACAAACAATACTGCTGAGTATGAAGCCTGCATCATGGGCATGAATATGGCAATCGACTAAGATGTTGAAGATTTATTGATCATGGGGGACTCTAATTTGATTATCCGGCAAGCCTAGGGAGAGTGGGAGACCCGAGATGTTAAGCTCGTTCCCTATCAGTAACATGTGGAAGATCTCGACAAGCGGTTTAAGTCGATACAATTCAGGTATATTCCTCGGTGTCATAATGAACTAACCAATGCACTCACCGCTCTGGCTTCGATGCTGCCTTACCCGGGCAATGCTCATATTGATCCTCTAGAAATTCAAATCAAAGAAAGGCATGGGTATTGTAATGCGTTTGAGGCGGAACCCAACACCAAGCCATGGTATCACGATATCAAGAGATTTCTAAAAACCCAAGAATACCCCGGGCAACCCACTAGAAATCAAAAGAGAATCATTCGACGGCATGCGAGTGGTTTCTTCTTAAGCGGTGATGTCTTGTACAAAAGGACCCCGGACCTCAACTTGCTAAGATGTGTTGATGCCGAGGAAGCTGGAGGAATTATGCATGAAGTACTCACGCGAGTGTGTGGACCTCATGTGAATGGTTATGTATTGGCAAAGAAAATCTTGCGAGCTTTGTTTGATGTCAGCACCTTGGCCAATTGCTGCTTGGGGTATGGATGTCACAGGGCCAATCGAGCCGAAAGCTTCGAACGGACATAGATTCATATTGGTTGCCATTGATTACTTCACGAAATGGGTTAAGTCCATCACACTCAAGTCAGTTACCAAGAAAGATGTAGTAGACTTCGTGCACTCCAATCTCATTTACCGCATCAGCACTCCTGCAATTATCATTACCGACAATGCTGCGAACTTGAAAAGTCGCTTGATGGGAGAGGTATGTGAACAATTCAAGATAACGCATAGAAACTCTACTCCTTATCGGCCTAAAGCCAACGGTGTCGTCGAAGAAGCAAAAAAGAACACAAAGAAAATTTTGAGAAAGATGATTCAATGCTCCAGGCAATGGCATGAAAAACTTCCTTTTGCATTACTCAGATATCGCACCACAGTGCATACATCGATTGTAGCAACCCCGTACTTATTGGTCTACGGAACTGAGGCTATCATAGTTGCAGAGGTAGAAATCCCTTCGCTCTGGATAATTGTCGAAGCAAAAATTGAGGACAGTGAATGGGTCAAGACTCGACAGGAGCATTTGTCATTAATTGATGAAAACGGAATGGCCGCGGTTTGTCACGGGCAGTTGTACCAATAATGAATGGCCCGCGCCTATAACAAGAAAGTGCATCCAAAGAATTTCGAAGTGGGACAACTCGCGTTGAGATGCATTCTCCCTCATCACCAAGAAGCAAAAGGAAAATCCGCTACTAATTGGAAGGGTCCATACATAATCCGGAAGATATTGCCAAGAGGAGCACTGTATCTGGAAGACATTGAAGGAAATGATCCTGAAACAGCAGTCAATGCAGATGCAGTAAAAAGGTATTATATCTAGACCTCTTGTGGTGATGGCTTTTGTACAATTGAGATGATGAAGGCTTTCCTTCCCCCTACCCCAAACACTATCAATCCTTCGTAAACCCTTTGAGCTAGTTACGCTTCTTTGATCACCCTCTATGGAACTCGAAAGTACTATTGAGAAAAAAAAAGAAAAAAAAGAAAAGAAAAACAAAACAAGAAAAAAAAACAAAATTATTTCCCTGAACTACGTTTGACATTATTCCGAGAGGATACGTAGGCAGCCTCTCACTGAGGATCGGTCACACCAAAACAAAAATCCAAATTTTCTCAAAAATTGAGATTGGGGCAGATGATATGATGGGTTTATCATGAATCCACCAAAACGGTTCCAAAGTTGTAGTTCCGCCCAAAATCCTTTTTACCCAAAGACCTTGTTTAAGTCCTTCCGATCAATTGGCAAAGGCAAGGAAATGAAAAACATCATTATCAGAACCAGATGCAATTCAAATTGAGAGAAATAAAATGAGAGAGTCTTGAAAACCTTCGGGCACCATAAGGCGAAGGTGAGCAGAGAATTTGAAAATGAGAGAGTCTGTTCAGTGAAAACTCGTAAAGAGCACTATCGAGCGACGGTGAGAAGAGAAATGAGAGAGGTCGATTAGCAAAAACCCGCAAAGGGCGCTGTCGGTCGAAAAGAAGACATCTCACTACTAAAAGAGTCCTGGCAAGGTTCCATGGCTTTGAAATGCGGATCAATGGGTTCACGAGAAGCTGTAAAGTTTGAGTGGGTCGAGCATCTAGTCCAAGAAGCATGTCATTTCCATTTGAAGTCAGCATCAACCCCCTAGATAAGTCCTTCTTTTCCCCCCGAAAGGCACGTTTCACTTCAAGCTCATATGCTTGCCTTTTGTATACTTCTTCTTTGAATCCCTTTCGGTTTAACTCTGATTCCAGGGCTATTACAAAGAAAAGGTGGCAGGACTGGTTTTATAGGGCTCCACCTGGCAAAAGCCAAAGAAAATACCCAGCCTCAGCGGGTGCGTTTGGCCAATTCCGACTAGCCATGGTGGTTGATGCTTTCAAAGCAAAGACATTGGAAAGGAAAGAAAGTCAAAGGCAAAGGTTCCAATAGCAGACTAAAGTGAAAAGGCCAGAGCCCACATTGGCTAGTCATCATGAAATCCTAAAAGACGAGTCATGTCGATTTGAAAAGAGATTCACCGTCAAAGCCAGCAAGTAGCAAAGTTCTCAACGGAAACTGGGTCGGGATCAAGCAATTGAGATGATCAAGGCCACGAAACCAACCACCGTTTTTCTCTAACAAATTGTTCTTTGTTTGAAAATTAAAACAGGTGTAATTCAAAGCAACAATACAAGAAGTAGGTGAAACCCAAAAGAGAAAAGAAATGTGCAAGCGCTGAAACAAATTTGCAACAGGGAATCGACCGAAAAGGAAGTTTCTCCCCAAAATCCTTTCATGCGTTTTGCTAAATAAAAAGAAAAAATAAAAAGAAAATAAAAGAAGAAGAAGGAAAGAATGAAAGAAAAGAAATGAAATGAAAATCCCAGAGAAAATTATGGTAGCATAGGGCCCCATTCCCTAGATATCCCGGCATAACCCGTGGATCTCCCTGGCATAACCCAAGGAGCTTTTTTCTTTCCAAATCCCGGCATAACCCGTGGATCTTCCTGGCATAACCCAAGGAGATTTTTCTTTTCAAAATCCCGGCATAACCCGAGGATCTCCCTGGCATAACCCAAGGAGCTTTTTTTCTATCCAAATCCCGGCATAACCCATGGATCTCCCTGTCATAACCCAAGGAGCTTTTTCTTTCCAAATCTCGGCATAACCCGTGGATCTCCCTTGCATAACCCAAGGAGCTTTTTTCTTTCCAATTCCGACATAACCCAATGATCTCCTTGGCATAACCCAAGGAGCCTTTTTTATTTTCAAATCCCGGCATAACCCATGGATCCGCCTAGTATAACCCAAGGGGCTTTTTTCTTTCCAAATCCCGGCATAACCCGTGGATCTCCCTGGCATAACCCAAGGAGCTTTTTCTTTCCAAATCCCGGCATAACCCGTGGATCTCCCTGGCATAACCCAAGGAGCTTTTTCTTTCCAAATCCCAGCATAACCTGTGGACCTGCCTGGCATAACCCAATGAACTTTTTCTTTCCAAATCCCAGCATAACCCGATGATCACCCTAGCATAACCCAAGGAGCTTTTTCTTTCCAAATCCCAGCATAACCCGAGGATCTCCCTGGCATAACCCAAGGAGCTTTTTCTTTTCCATCCCGGCATAACCCGTGGATCTCCCTGGCATAACCCAAGGAGCCTTTTCCTTTCAAATCCCGGCGAAACCCGTGGATCTCCCTAGCATAACCCAATGAGCCTTTTTCTTTCCGTCTCGACATAATTCGAGGACCTTTTTTCTTGTCCGACATAACTTGGCCATTTCCCAGTGTAACATGGATTCATTCACAAGGATACACAATCCTGATTTGATCGCTTACATATGTGTCACAATTAACTCATGAAATTTTCCTAGTGAAAACTGGGATAGAAAATTTTGTTCGCTTGTTTGTTTTGGTATCTTAAGCAGGTTGACCTCGAGACATAGGGTGCGAGATGACCGGTGGAATGAGTCTCAATCCAAAATAAAGAAAAAAAGAAAAGAATAAAAAGAAAGGAACTCAAATGTTAAAGCAATCAAAGGCGTGGATTGCTCGAAATCTTATTGAAGTCACAAGCTCTGTCGATCCTGTTCTGACCCAATGTTGCAGAAAGAAACAACACCTATAACTTGCGAGCATCAAGATTCAGATCGAAGTCCACAGTAAAATCAGCTAAGACTCAAGATCAAGCTTTAAGAGACTTATAGATAGGAATCTTGTAACTCATAGTTGATAGGCATATCTAGCTTAGCTTTGATTTTCCTTTTAGTGTAATAAGGAGGTCAGCAAGCAGTAGCAGCAGCAACAACAGTGAAATCACAGCTCTTGGTAGTCCTAGCTACCAAACCTTGTAGAACTACACTAACCTGATTCTTTTATAGCCAAGGATATGTAGGCAACCTTTGAAGCGGGGTTCGGTCAGATAGTTTTCAAAAATGCTTCTTCTGGAGTACCAAGCAGGCAAAAATCCCTCATGTAACTCATTTATCTTTGCCCGAAAACCCTTCGTGCCTCCGAGCAAAGAGGGGCAGCTGTGAGCACGTGATTTTTGTCGCGTTTATAATACTCCTATAAAATTTATTAAAATTAGAATTTTCTTTTAGTATTTGAATTTTTAGGAATTAACTGCATGATTTTGTGTTTTGCTTGCATTTTGTGTGCATTTATAGTTGTCATAAAAAATGAAAAGAAAAATTACAAAATAGCATACTTGCATTTAGGACGCAATTCTAGATTTTTAGATTAATTAACATCATTAAAAATAGGAGAAAATAATTAAAAACAGTCCTTTATATTGTTTTACTTTCAAATTTTTTTATTTTTTCCTTAAACTAGGATTTGTTTAATTTTTAAGAATTAATTTGTCTCATTTTAGAATTAAATCAGGTTTTGGCTGTATTTTAATTTTGTACTTAATAAAATCCAAAATTTAGATAAACAAAAAGGAAAATGAAGAAAAGGGATCAGGCCACCATTTTTTGGGTCATTAAACTCGAGCCCAAACCCTAAAATCCGGCCAAAATGGCCCAAATCCGCCCTTATACCCGGTCCAATCTTCCAGTCCCCTAAACCACCCAAACGATGTAGTACCAGGCCAATACTACGTTGTTTTGAGATCTTTAAGTTTAAGTCAATCTCGTCCGTTCATTTTTTATCTTCCAACGGTCTTTAGAGTTCAACAACAACTAAATAAAAGTGTCCTAAATTCTAAAGAACCTTAGAGACCAGACTTCCTCTTCCTCGTACCATATCACCTCCACCCTCCGCCGCCGGCCGGAAATCATCTTTGCCAGCGGCCGGTCTCCAATCCCACCCAAAAATACACCCCTGAACCCCCTTACTTTCCCCTTTCCAAATCCACCTTTAGTTTCCCTCGAATCCTTGCCAAATCCGTCGAATCTCATATCAAAGTTTCGACTCCAAATCCCTAACTCGTCAGATAGCACCCAAATCCGCACCAGGGCTTTGTCTTCCTCTCCCCATCATCAATCTACTTTTATTTCTTCTCGAAACCCACTGGAACGCCCCCAAATCCCCTAACCCTTGCCGCCGCCTTTAGTCTCCAGTGGCGGCGCCACCCTATTTAACCTCAAACTTCATCAATGAAACCATCGCCCTTTCTTCTAACCCCAATCCGCCACCATTTCTCCCCAAATCATCACCAAGTTGGTTTTTTTTTTAATCTGAAAATAAAGAGAAAAGTGAATCCGTCGAATTTTAAGTTTCTGCGATTGCTAGGATTTGAAACAGGTATTAACCCTTTGTTTTCGTCCAAAACATAAGGTTAATACTTGTTTTGAATCATATGGAGTTGTTAAGGGTCACCAATTTTGTTCGTTGATTATAGAGGCACTCCTTTCTTCCTCTCTGATATTCCTTATTCGTCTTCACTCTCCCCTATTTTTTTTGTACTCCATCTTTGTTCTTCCTTTGTGTTTTCTTTTTGTTTTTTTTACTGCTTCGTTGCTCAGTAGTTAAATTTTGCTTAGCAGTAGTTGTTGAATTAATTCGTGTTGATTTTGTTGAAAGGTTGAAATTTTTATAAGATTAGAATTGATAAGTAGTCTATTTATTTGTTTTGTCTAAATTCAATTAGTTCATAGTTGCTAAAGGTGGTTTGAGCTTGGTTATTTGTTTCATGAAAGCGCCTGAGACTTAATCTTTTCTTTGGTCTATTTGCTGATTAATGCCTGAGACTTAGGGCTATTAGAACTCAATGATGCAGTAGCCCAATGGTTGGGATCAGTCCAGGGTCAAATTGACCTGCATTTTTTGTTTTAACTTTGGGGTAAATAGCAGGGCTTTTAAGGGTAAATTAGGAAATTTAGGGCAAGGAGAATTTTCATAACATATTGGGGAATCCCCTAGAAGCTACTAGTAGGGGTCCTTTTGGATCTTCAGGAAGATGATAGGAATAACTTGAGAAACAAGTCAGTAAATAAGGGACCAATTAATAAAAAACTGAAATAAAATAGGGGAAAAGAGGTAAGTAAAATCTAGAAGCTTCCCCCGATCTTCTGCCTATAAAAGGCATTACCCCTTGCGTTCTTTAACAAGTTTTTAAGCATCTGAAAATCTCCCAAAAAATTTTAGACCTAAAATTTCCCCCCAAAAGCCTTCTGTAGTTAAACAGCCTAAAAATTTGAATTTCGAATTCAAAAAAATCAAATCTGACCTTTAGAGTTTGAAAGTTCATCCTAAATCTTAGATTTCAAGGAAAAAAAAAAGTAACACAAAACTTCAAAAAAAAAAAACACTGTTCCATTGAGATTCTCAGGCTAATTTCGAAGTTTCAGTGGTTGTCTTGCATTTTCTAGCTTAGGATTTGATTGTTGAAGCTTTTCTGAAGTTTCCTGGGTGATTTGAGTTCGCTGGGTTAATTAGAGTTATTTTGAGTGGTTTTTGCCGACTAGAATTGGTCCTAGGCTACTGAAATTTTTTTTCTGGAACTCGAGCTATGGATTTCTATATTGTATTGCTGCTGAACATTGCTAATCCTGCCTTCTTCTTTCATTTTTGCCTTTGATTCCAGGTATTCCTTAATCTCATGAGGTGTAGAATAACTGAAATTGCAAATTCAAGGAATGGATAATGAGGTACTGCTTGTCTCCTTACCTGAAGATCTCCTTACTTTACTCAGTTCAGAATTTCATTTTTATTATAATTGAAACTATTCCTATGCTTGTACTGGTATAATGGTGGATTTATTGGTAATATGGACTGGATTGTATTGTACTGTTTGGGACTATTAGGCTTATGGTTGCTCATCTACTAATAGCCTTAGTATAGAATAATCTCTTGTTTTAATTCGACTCTTTTTTAGGAGAATGTTATAAACTGAAAACTGATTCTAAGGTCATTAGAATGTTAGTTGTAGTGTTATTAAATTCAGCTTTGTTATCATGTTCAATGAAAATTAAATTGATAGCGAGCTGCAGATTGGAAATTGGATTTAAAATGGGATGCATGTTCCTATTGATGTAAGATTAGGTGTTTTTGGTTTCAGATACACTAGATAGTCCAGTTATTCATTTATAGGTTTAAGTTACACACAAAATTCATAGAATGTGCTGATTGAAACTAATTTGGTTTTTATTTTTGAGATTCTAAATTCAATACGTTGTGGCTGATTATATGAGTTGAATATTCATACGATGACTAACTTCAAGGTTATTCGATTAGAATCAATATATGGAATTAAAATCAGCCTTCCATTTAAATTGCTGCGAAATAAAATCAGTATTTGGAAATCCACATAGAAATCAATATTTGATTATGAGCTCATGTATGCCAAAACCTGGCACCCCCTTACTTAAATGAGATTTGGGCCCAGGAATTTGTATGAAAAAGGCCCAACGCAGGGCAGCTTTTCATGAAGCTGACGTATTCCTTGGCTAATCTTCAAGGCCCAAAAATGCTAAAGGTTTGAATGCCTATTAAAGCTATGGATTTATTTATGTAACACAATTTTGGGCCTTCCATGTTAAGTGGCACACTTGAATTAATAGGCCTCCCCCTTGTTTAAGCGTGAAATTGAACTTGAGGCCCAAATGCTAATTAACTAAGCCCTTTTAGAGACAAATTCAATAGAGAATAATAGCTTGCTTTAGGGTATCCTTAAAATAAATGAGGTGTGCCGTGCCATACAAAATGCATAAATGGCGTGGCCCTAAAATTCTTTTAGATTTAAATACGTAGAATTTGGGACGTGTCGTTTAGCGAATTTCACGGCCTCCCGCAAAGATAATAACACGTTAGTCGCTTTAGGCGCACTTTTTAAATAATTTTACCTTCCTAAATACGGGTGTGCATTTCATGTAACCCAAATCCAATTCCCAAAATGTTGGATAAAAATATGTCGAGGATCCAGGTGCATTTCATATTACGTGATCCAAAAATACGTTTTTTTGAACGACGTTCACTTTTCTTAAAATTTTTTAATTAAAAGCGATAAATAATTTTTAAATTGCACTATAGGATAACATGTATAAAAATCATATTTTATCCATTTATAATAACTTAAGCAACCGTGCTGGAACCACCGGATCCGGGGGTGCCTAACATCTTCCCTCGGGTCAACAAAATTCTTTATTCAGAATTTCTGGTTCGAAGACTCCAACCGGGAAGTCAACGTTTTTCTCGATTTGGGATTCAAGTTAAACCGGTGACTTGGGACACCAAAAGCCAATCCTATCCCAAGTGGCGACTCTAAACAAATAAATAATCCATTTCGAATAATGTAACTTTAAAGTAGAAAAATTCCCTTATACATTATCCTTCGAGGTAGGTGTGTAAGAAAGGAGGTGTAACAACCGTTCAACAGCATGATAGAGTCTCTCTGTGCTTTTGGCTGTCTATTCTATTTCGGACAATAGGATAGATTTATTCTTTTCTACATTCCACTAGATGCCCATATACTTGTGACACCAGGTCTTGACACACACATTGGTTGACTATTTTTTTGGGTTGTATAAATATTATTGTACATTACTAATTACCACTTATTTTAAATTCAAATTAAGAAATTGCTATTTAGTAAAGTAAAACGAGAACTCACTAATATTTCCGCGTTGGTTTGCCTGACAACGGTGTTGGGCGCCATCATGACATGTAGTGAAGTTGGTCCATAACAACATGTTATCAGAGCACTAGGTTCATGTAGGTCTCACAAGTCATGAGCAAACCTAATAGAGTCTTGCGGATTGATACGGAGACATCTATATTTATCTTCGAGAGGCTATAGGGTATTAGGAAGATACTCTTTATTCTTTCCTATAGTGCAGTGGTTGGCATACTAAATTTCCCTCTTATATTCTCTCACCATCCTCACTGCAGATATTATAAACCCGGAAGGAGCTGCTCCCCCTGTTGCTAGAGGCCGAGGTAGAGGTCGGGGAAGGGCACTAGCCCGAGATATAGGACAAGGGCATCCCAGAGCTGTTCTAGTAGCACAACCAGTGGATACTGTGGGAGATCCTATCATTGAGAAGCATGGAAAATTGCTCGCAGCTGAGCCTACCCCGGCAAACTTCATGACAGCACCGAGTTTTTAGGAGGTCATGGGTCGTATGCTGCGGTTCATAGACACCATGACTTAGGTTGGTTTATTTCCAGAAGATCCAACCACGTCACAGGCGGGAGGGGGAGCACAGACCCCCACTGCTCAGGCCCCTAGTCATGCAGCTGTAGTGTATCAGACTCCGGGTGCACTACCCACAGATGGGGCTCAACAAGTTGCTGCAGTTGTGCCTGAGCCCAGACCAGCTGTGGATGGTGATATGCAAAAGTTATTAGACAGATGGACCAGGCTATACCCTCTTGTCTTTGGGGGGTGTCATGAGGATTCCCGGGATTTTATTGATAGGTTCAGGGACAGACTGCACAATATAAGGATATAGGAGTCGCATGGGGTTGACTTCACTACTTTCCAGCTGGAGGGTAGGGCCCGTAGATGGTGGCAGTCGTATGTTCTTGGCAGGCTAGCAGGTTCTCCTTCCATCACTTGGGATCATTTTATGCAGTTATTCTTGGACAGGTATATATCACCCCCGAGAAGGAAGAGCAATGGTGTCAATTTGAGCAGCTGGAGCAGGGTCAGATATCTGTGACCGACTAGAGGCGAGGTTTTTTGAGTTATGCCGCCATGCATCGATGATACTTCCTACTGATACAAAGAGGGTGTGGAGGTTTGTTGCAGGGTTGTATTCATGCATTAAGGCCAGTATGGCCTGAGAGGTAGAGATGGGGACTCCTTATCAGCTAGTGGTGGAGAATGCTCCGAGGATTGATGGCTACCGTCTGAGAGGTAGGGATTAGATGTAGTAGCAAAAGAGGGCTAGATTTTTAGGAGAGTTTAAAAGTACCCTAGCTAGGGGTAGAGGTCAGCTTGGGAGGGGTCAGCTCAGTAGGCCCCCATATTCTGCACCACCCCTTCTCGGGGTTCTCAGCGCCATGCCAGAGAGTTCTTATTGTCCACCATTTATTCATGGTTCCTCCAGTGGGTATTCAGGTCACCCAGGGTACTTCTGGTTACTATTTCAGTGCTCTGCCAGGGGGTTCATACCGTCCACCGGTTACTTGGGCTTCTATCAGTGGATCTATAGGCCATCAAGGTAGTAGGTCGCCACACTATCGGGTTTTTTTGAGTGCGGAGACTTGGGTCATATGAGGAGGTACTTCCTTAGGCTTCAAGGCAAGGTAGTGCAGCAACTCATGGTTACAGCACCAGTTGCCCAGTAGCCTAAAGGCGGGGGACAGACAGGTAGAGGCCATCCTAGAGGTGGAGGCCAGACAGGGAGAGGTCAGCCAGCTACTGCTCAGTCAGGTGGAGGTCAGCCAGCCAGCGCTCCAGCCAGAATCTATGCTATTCCGACTAGACCAGATGCATTAGCGTCAGATGCTGTTATCATAAGTATTATTTCCGTCTGCGGCACAGATGCTTCGATGTTATTTTGTCCAGGTTCTATCTATTTATATGTGTCGTCATTGTTTGTTCATTTTTTGGTTACTCCTCGTGAGCCTTTGGCAATCCTGTTCGCGTGTCCACTTCCGTAGGCGATTCCATGGTTGTGTATCGGATCTACCGGTCCTATGTTGTCACATTATATAGTTTTGAGACTAGAGCAGATCTCCTGCTACTCGATATGATCAATTTGAGGTCATACTAGGCATGGATTGGTTATCCCCATATCACGATCTCCTTGATTGCCATGCCAAGATTGTTACATTAGCAATGCCAGGGTTTCCAGGTTTGGAGTGGAAGGGTTCCACAGTTGATACATCTAGTCGAGTTATTTCTTTTCTAAAGGCTTGGTATATGGTCGATAAGGGGTTTTTGGCTTATCTAGGTTATGTTCAGGACACCACCGCATAATCTCTAACAATTGATTCAGTTCTAATAGTTTGGGAGTTCGTCGATGTATTTCCTTCTGACCTTCCAGGCATGCCACCAGATCATGATATTGATTTATGTATCAATTTGGCTCTAAGTACCTAGCCTATATCTATCCCACCATACCGTATAGCTTCAAAGAAGTTAAAGGAATTGAAGGAGCAGCTTGAGGAGTTGTTTGTAACGGGGTTCGTTAGACCAAGTGTGTCACCATGTGGATGTGCATTGACTACTACCAGTTGAACAAGGTTACCATCAAGAACAAGTACTCGTTACCGTGCATTAATGACTTGTTCGATCAATTGCACGGTGCATGGGTGTTTTCTAAATTGACATGAGATCAAGGTACCATCAGTTGAGGATTCAGGACTCAGATGTTCTAAAGACTACTTTTTGTACTAGATATGATCATTATGAGTTCCTGGTGATGTCCTTTGGCTACACTAATACCCCAGCGGCATTTATGGACTTGATGAACAAGGTGTTCAGATCTTATATTGATTCCTTTGTCATCGTCTTTATTGACGACATCTTGATATACTTATGTATTCTAGGAGAGCACGAGCAGCATTTGAGAGTAGTGCTTCAGGCCTTGCGGGAGCATAAGCTATATGCTAAGTTCTCCAATTGTGAATTTAGGCTAGAGTCAGTGGCATTCTTGGGGCATATTGTGTCAGGAGAGGGTATTAAGGTGGATCCCAAGAAGGTTGAGGTAGTTTAGAGTTGGCAACATCCTATTTTAGTGACTGAGATTAGGAGTTTCCTAGGGTTAGCAGGTTATTATCGGTGATTCATGCAGGGATTTCATCTATTGCATTATCTCTGAATAGATTGACCCAGAAGGGTGCTCCTTTCTGCTAGTCCGATGATTGTGAGACAAGCTTTCAAAATCTTAAGACGGCTTTGACTACAACACCAGTCCTTGTGCTGCCTTCTGCTTTAGCGATGTATACGATATATTGTGATGCTTCACGCATTGTCTTGGGTTATGTATTGATGTAGGAGGGGCGAGTTATTGGATATGTTTTGCGTCAGCTGAAGATTCATGAGAAGAATTATCATGTGCACGATCTACAGTTGGCAGTGATTGTTCATGCTCTTAAGATATATAGGCATTATCTGTATTAGGGTGTCATGTGAGGTTTACACTGATCATCGCAGCTTACAGTATTTGTTGAAGCAGAGGGACCTCAATTTGAGGCAGTGTGGATGGCCTGAGTTACTGAAGGATTATGACATCACCATTCTTTATCATCCAGCAAGGAAAATGTGGTCGCGGATGCCTTAAGCAAGAAAGCAGAGAGTATGGATAGCTTGGCATTCATTCCAGCAAAGGAGAGGCCACTATCCTTGGACATTCAGTCCTTGGCTAATAGACTTGTGAGGTTGGATATTTTAGAGCCAAGCTGAGTCCTTGCGTGTGTTGTTGCTCAGTCTTTATTATTGGGGATGCTCAAGGCCCAGCAGTTCGATGATCTACATTTTGTAGTTCTCATAGAGACGGTGCTACAAGGTAGTGCCAAGGAGGTTTCTATTGGCAAGGATGGTGTTCTACGACTCCAGGGCTGCCTATGTGTTCTTAATGTTGATGGCCTGAGGGAAAGGATTCTGGAAGAGGCACAATTTGCGGTATTCCATTCATCCGGGTGCCACAAAGATTTATCGTGACTTGAGGCAACATTATTGGTGGTGGAGGATAAAGAAATACCTAGTTGAGTATGTGGCTCGGTGTTTGAATTGGCAGCAGGTTAAGTATGAGCACTAGAGGCCAGGTGGACTATTATAGCAGATGCCTATACTTGCGTTGAAATAGGAGCGCATTACTTTGGACTTAGTAGTCGGGTGGCCGCGGACATAACGAAAATTTTATGTAGTATGGGTCATTATTGACTGGTTGACCAAGTCGGCATACTTTATTCCGATTATGACTACTTATTCTTCAGAGAGGTTGGCTCAGATATACATTGGGGAGATAGTCCAATTGCATGGTATGTCTGTTTCCATCATATTAGATAGAGGCCCTCAGTTCACTTCCCATTTATGGAGAGTTGTTCCAAGTGAGTTGGGGACTCGTGTGGAGCTGAACACATCCTTTCATCATCAGACCGACGGGTAGTCAGAGCGGACAGTTCAGAGTTTGGAGGACATGCATAGAGCATGTAAGATTGATTTTGGAGGGCAGTGGGATCAGTTCTTCCGTTGGCAGAGTTTGCTTAGAACAACAACTATCAGTCCAGCATCGAGATGGCTCCATTAGCATCTTTATATGGTCGGCAATGTCCTTCTCCCATTGGATGGTTCAATCCTGGTGAGGCTAAGTTGTACGGGACAGACTTGGTGAAAGATTCTTTGGAAAGGGTAAAGTTTATTTAGGAAAGGCTTTTCACAACACGGTCTAGATAGAAAAGTTATGTAGATCAGAAAATATGTGATTTATCATTCATTGTTGGCGAGAACGTTCTCTTGAAAGTCTCGCAAATGAAGGGTATCATAAGATTCAGGAATAAAATGAAGTTGAGCCCAAGGTTTAATAGCCCATTTGAGGTGCTGAAGCGAGTTGGGAAAGTTGCATATGAGCTTGCTTTACCTCCCAGCTTATCGGGTGTCCATCAAATTTTTTTATGTGTCTATGCTTCGGAGGTATTACGGCGATCGGTCTCATGTGTTAGACTTCAGCACTATTTAGCTAGACGAGATATTGGGCTATGAAGGGAGCCAGTTGCCACTATTGATAGGCATGAGCTTTAGTTGAGATCCAAGAATGTTTCTGCAGTAAAGGTTCAGTGGACGAGCTAACCAGTCAAGGAGGCGACCTGGGAGTCCGAGGAGGACATGGGGTGCAGATATCCATGCTTATTCGACACTTCAGGTATGAATCTAAACACGTTTGAGGACAAATATTTGTTTAAGAGGTGGAGAATGTAATGACCCGACTGGACATTTTGCTTTTTAAAAGCTCGTTCCCCTAGGTAAGACTTCCCATACTTGCTTTTATTGATTTATGACTTGCAGGAATGGCTGGTTCGGGATTCGGAAGAGTTTGGGTTGAAATCTGAATACTTGATTCCTCAAGGTTGGCTTAAACGGCCAAGTTTGACTTCGGTCAAGATTTTGAGTAAACGACTTTCGAATTCGGATTTGAAGGTTCCAACAGGCTTTTTTGATGATTTCAGACTTGGGCGTATGTCCGGATCGGGTTTTGGATGACCCGGGAGCATTTTGGTGCTTAATAGTGAAAGTTGATTCTTTAAGGATTTGAAGTTCTTAAATATTTGGTTTGGAGTGGTTTTTGCATTATCGGGTCCAAACATAGTTCCTAGACCATGAATAGTTCTGTATTGCCATTTAAAACTTGCACGCAAAATTTGGTGTCAAACCGAGTACTGTAAGTATGTTTCGTCGCATTGGAAGTGAAGAACTTGAAGTCATAAGTTTGATTCAATTGGTTTTAGGGGGTGACTCTTTGATTTAATGTTGTTTCGAATGTTCTTAGGGTTTGACCGAGTCCGTTTTATGATTTCAAACTTGTCGGTATATTTGGGCTGGGCCCGAAGGGCCCCGAGCGTCAATCGGACGAGACTTGAGTGAAGTTGGAAAATTTGGAAAGGAGCTGATGCTCCAGTTATCTATCATAACCGCACCAGCGGTTGGAGCTGCAGGTGCCAGACCGCAGAAGCGATCGCGCTCTCATAGAAGCAGCCAAGCCCAAAGCCACAGAAGCGACTAGTCTTCCACAAAAGAGGACACCTTTCCGTAGATGCAGGGGGCGCAGGTGAGGCCCAAGACCACAGATGCGAAAATCCATGGAGCAGTGAGATTCACTTATTGCGGGTGTTAGCCATTTTTGGCTTCCACTCATAAGTTGGGAGATTTTGGGGTTCTTGAGACAAGATTTTCAGCTATCATCTTGAGGTAAGTTATTCCTACTTATTTTGAGCTTAATACTTGGGTTTTTGGTAGATTAACACCCAATGATTAGTGAAAAATCATGGGATTAGAGTAAAACTAGGGTTTTGATAACAACAAGATTTAACCACGAAATTTGTTATGAAATAAAGTGCAAATCATATATTCTTGATCCTTAGGTTATAGAGAACAACTTTCTTCAAAAATTTCCAGAATACGAGCACGTGGGTTTGGGGACAAATATTAGGAAACTTATGTTTAGGTTTGGCAAATTAGTTTAATAGTTAGAATGCGAACTTGTGAGCTTGTATTGATTACTTCCTGCCATGTTTAATTAGTTTTGGATCGTTCGGCTCCAAATTGAGGGTTTGAGCACGTTCTTGATATTGGAAGTACGCTTTGGAGCAAGGTGAGTCTCCTTTCTAATCTTGTAAGAAGGAATTGTCCCTATAGGTGAGTTAATTGATTAAGTGCTCCTAATTGTGGGGGCTACGTACACACAAGGTTATGAGAGTCCGTGCGTAGCTATTATCATGGTAATTGTCAGGGTAGTTTAGGACCCGTATTATACCATATTTGCAAATGTCTATATCCTTTCATGTTAATGAAATCACTTAGGATGTGTGAGGGATTGAAAACAAATATATATGAACATATGCACTTACCTGATGACCCATATGATATTATTTGACTATGAATGCTCCTCATGTGTGCTTTCTTGGTGATAATTAATATTTGTGGAATGGACCGATTGCCTCGTAGAGATAGATGCATCTATGGTTCGCGCCATTCGACTCTCTAGAAATGCACAGTTTCTTTTTATGTTGGATCGGTCCGTACGACCTTGGCATGACGAGTGCATGATATCTATGTAAAATCTTATTCATGACCTACTCTGTTAAATGCCTTGAAGTGAAATTGTTATAAGACATGACTGAAACTGATATATTGATCTCTGCAAACTCTGAGTATTGTTATTAGATCCATGTTTAGTGATGTATTAAATCATTATTGGTATTAACCTTAGTAAGTGTCAAGACGACCTGTCGTCACTACTTCTTCGAGGTTTGACTGGATACTTGCTGGGTATATATTGTTTATGTACTCATACTATGCTTCTGTACTTAATTGTACAGGATCTGAGGCAAGTACATCTGCCTACCAGTCTGGTGTGCGTTATTGATCGTAGATCGAGATTCCACGGTGAACTGCTCCCTTCCTGTGCCGTTCAGCAGCATGATGGAGTCTCTCGTTGCTTTTGGTTGTCTATTCTATTTTGGAAAGTAGGATAGATTTATTCTTTTGTATATTCCACTAGATGCCCATATACTTGTGACACCAGATCTTGGAACACACATTGGTAGACTATTTTTTTTGGTTGTATAACTATTCTACGTTACTAATTACCACTTGTTTTAAATTCAAATTAAGAAATTGTTGCAACTGTTTTATTAAAGTAAAATGAGAACTCACTAATATTTCCACATTGGCTTGCCTGACAACGATGTTGGGCACCATCACGACTATAGTGAAGTTGGGTCGTGACAAAAAATATCCATCACCAGAGAAAAGCAGACTCGGGGATATATCCATGAAGATGCCATCACGTTCTATGAAAAAGACACTGAGACCCTGTCTCAGCACCACAACGACTCCCTGGTAATTTCCTGCTTTGTAAATTATTCTGATAAAATGTGTACTCGTGGATCCAGGTAGCTCGGCCAATATTGTCAGGTCGAGGGTAATAGAACAACTTGGATTGCTTGACCAAATCATGTCCGCCACTTGGGTCCTCAACAAATTGAACATGGCATGCGAAACAACAAATGGAGAAATCATTCTCTCGGTTACCGTGGCGGGCATGACTCAAGACACCAAATTCCATGTCATCGACGGAGATATGAGGTATAACGCCTTATTGGGGCGGCAATGGATACACTGCATGAGAGCAGTACCATCCACCCTTCACTAGATGATAAAATTTCCAACAAAAGATGGGATCAAAATCATCCACGGGGAACAGCACGCCGCAAGAGAAATGTTTGCGATACACGATGTGGTACCAACATTCCTGCCTTCGCCCCCAAATAAGCCAAGGAAAACCCGAGGCCGTAAGACCCCGAGCGAGCAGAATCAGTATAACCAGATCTATTATACATAGCAACAAAAATTGTAAGACCTCAACAGGCATGACACACTGTAAGACCTCAATAGGCATGACAAAACTTTAAGACCTCAACAGGCATGAAAATCTTGTACGACTTTTCTACAGGCATAAAAATCAATCCCGAAGTTTAGGCTATACGTCGCATTTGTAAGAATCCCGAAAGGGCATACCCTCGATGTAGATGCCTAAACTATCACTCGGGATCAAAAATGGCTCCGGCCAAACATATATGACTACGGTCAAAATGGCTGCACCAGACAAATTAACACAACTCAGGGACGCCCGATTGTCACGAACAAAATTGAAAGCTATTACTTCGAATATGCTTAAAAAACCGGTTAAAATAGGCTTTCCTCAATAGGCAAATGAGCTTCGACCATGACAACTCCAAAACACAATGCTTTGAGCTACTCAGCCTACGAGCTAAGAACCTTCCTTCCGAGGTGCTCAAACATCATTGTTAACGACTTGAAATCGAGGTTCTTCCAGAACCGATGATGAGTCGGGCAAAATATTTTCAAAAAGACCTTAACGAGAGGAAAAAAAGCCTACAAAAAGCCCACATACAAAAGCGTAAGAGCCATTGCCACCAGCCAAATGAGCCTCTAGGCTGCATACTAAAAGCTCTCAACACCCAAAATAGCGTAAGAGCCACTGTCGCTAGCTCAAAAATTGAAAACTTGAGGATTAAAATAAGCTCAAGTTGTAACCTGATTCGGAGACCAAATCCAAAATAGTTAACTACAATATGCATAAGGGCACAACGTAAGTGCCATTGTCGCCAGCCAAACAAGAATCCGGGCCAAACAGTTAAAAGTTGCTTTGACCCAAGGCGCAAGATCCATCGTTATCCATCTATGCAGGCACAAAAAATCTTGAGGGTCAATTGAAGCTTGAGTCACAACATGACTCGGAGACTAAACCCAAAAACAATCGAAATACAAATGCCCAAAGGCAAGGGATAAGAACCATCATCACCTGACCATGCAGGCACATGAGACTAAAGATCAAGTAGGCTCGAGACAAAACTCGGCCCGGGGACTCAACACAAAATGGTTGATCAAATTTCGAGCCGGCCTAAAAAGGCCACAGAGCTATATTGTGGGTCTAAAGGTTCTTTCGCCAATCCTTGCTGAATTGAGAGCAGAAAGGGGAATAAGGGAAAACGAAGCCACAGGATTCTCTTTACACGTATGCCAAAATAAAAGTACTATGTACAAGAAGGGAGATTGACAGGAAAAAACAATGAGAGATCTTTATATATTGCTGAACCTGTAGCCTCAACAGCTCACCAAGGGTTGCGCCCATGCGATTACGAGCCCCCCAACGGCCCCTTCTCCACGACGTCGTCTCTCTTCGGGGATCCACCCCCATTTTTAATACCACTCGAGCTACCTTCCAATGTTCCCTCAACGGTCTGCCTTCAGGAACCCGACCAGGCATGATCCGCGGCTAGAGGTAAAATTGGGCTAGCTCCCTCGAAATTCCTCTCAATGCGGGAATCTGCGATGACTACTCCTCCCCCATGTAAAGATACAAGTGCCTCAGCCTTAGCATTGAACCGAACCAATGCAGCCACCAGCTCGAATTGGAGGCTCTTATACCTGCCACTATCCTCCTTTTTGTCCTAGACCTAACGCTCGATCAAGGTAACTCTCCCCATAAGTTTGTCCCTCTTGGAAGCCACCTCGCTAACACACCGACTAATCTAAAAAATTTTAGCATCTCTGGTCCGGAGCTCCCCTCTCAGTATGGCGTTCTCTTTCTGAAACTGTACAAGGCGAGGACTGAGGATTTAGAAGTAATAGAGTCTCACAAGGGCACAAATTATAGTAAAAATAGGGGATGAATAACCTGCTCGATAAAATGGGCTTTCTCGCATTCGAGACAGCTCACCTCATCCTGATACTGGGCGAGAGCCTGGTCATAAAGCACTTTGGCCTGAAACTATAAAAAAAAGGGTCAGGAGAATGAACGCCGGAGCAGCCTAAAGTAGCGGACAATGCTAGTAGAAGTTAATCGCTCACAAATTCTGCCCATCTCACCAAAAATGAATAAAGCATCGACCTCGTAACTACCCTCAAGAATGATCGTCGGCCTCTCGAGTGCATCTACTCCTTTGATTAGTGTTCCTACCGCAGAAGGCTCCTTACGAGGTCCGTCTAGCACTTTGTAAGATGGAAGGATCTCCCCCTGAGGAGAATTGACAAAATTCAACGGGCTAATAGGGTCAGCCAAGATCTCCGTCCCTTGTTCACCCTGGGTCCGGATCGAGGCTCCTCTAAACTGCCTGGTAAGGGTGTCTCTAAAATCAGAGGTCATCATGAAGGATCCTGGGACACACTCCCCAACACGGGGAGGGGGTAAGCCACTTCGCCTTGAGAGAAAAGTGAAGAAGATAAGACCGCAACATCCGATGAAGTAGAATCAGAAATTTTGCCATCCTTGAGAAAATCTGAGGAAAGAAGAAAAGGGGGTTACATTCCAGAAAAAAAGAAAGAAAGAGGGGAAAAACAAAACTTACTAAGGGTTTTTTGGCACGAGATGGAATCTAGAAGAGAAGAGGTGAGTATTTATAAAAGAACAATGGATACATTGAAGGAAGCGAACCCGCAGTTAATGCTAAAACCTACAGGGACGGTGCGCATAGTGCGCCTTGACATCTCGTAGCCATTCACAAGAACACCAAAGGAAGCAGGAGTTGAGGACCATTTATTATCATTTCTTTTCACATTCACTCTAAGAAACATGGAGACTATCTATGTACGGAAAATTTAGGGGCCCGATTTCCCCGTCATAGGGTCATCTCGCGGTTATGCCCCTCGAAGCTCAAAGCCAAGGTCGAGACTAACCCTCGAGGGTCACCAGGTATCGGCCTGAAGCACATCGCATTTCGACAGCTATAGCGGGCTAAAAAAGGCGAGTGGGGAGTTCCCAAGGCACACGACTTAGTCTAACAAAGCTGGCCTTTTTGGGGCCTATTTCAAGATGTCAGGTCCAGCCATCCTATCTCCATGCCTTCATAGTTAAAACGTTTTGTACTATGACGGATTTCCCTCCTATATAAAGGGGATCCCCATCACTTTGTAACGAATCATCTGATATTGCTCTAACTATTCTCCACAAGATCAATAATCTCTCTCTCTCTCTCTCTCTCTCTCTCTCTCTCTCTCTCTCTCTCTCTCT
>MU666617.1:70898-94240 GCA_026770625.1 Nicotiana glauca
TGGGCCAAGGCAATAAATCTGGTCACGTACTGAGTAACTGTCATAGAATCCTGCTGGAGATGCTCAAACTGCCTCTGATAGTCCTCCATCTGAGTGATAGGAAGAAGCTTCTTCAGAAATAGTTGAGAGAACTAATCCCAAGTCAAAGCCGCGAACCTAGCTGGTCTAGCTAAACAATAATCCCTCCACCAAGTCTTGGCAGAACCTGACAGATGAAAAGCTGCAAAGTCGAGCTCATTGGTCTCCACTATCCCTATGTTCCGAAGACCCTCATAAAAGCTGTCCAACTAGTCCTAGGGATCCTATGAAGATGTAGCACCATAAGTAGTAGTGAAGAGCTTGGTGAACCCGTCCAACCTCCACAAAAGCAATAGCAGACATAGTTGCTCCGTCACCGGTCTGAGCCACAACACCCGACTGAACTACCCCAATTGGATGAGCTGCTGGAGTTTGAAACTGGGGGAGGCATATGCTCTGGAGTGCGAGTAGAGGGAGTCTGTGCTCCTACTCCGGCTTGAGAGACAACTGGTGCTACAGGAAGTAAGACTGCCTGGGCGACACTTTCCATAAGGCCTACTAGACGGATCAGAGCATCCTAAAGTACAGGGGTAGCGATGAACCCCTCTAGGACTTAAGATGGCCCTGGTGGAATGGTCTAAGCTCGAGCCTCATCCTCAAACTCTACCTGAGGCTCTGCCACTGGTGCTGCTGATCTGGGCTGAGCCCTACCCCTACCTTGGCCTCTAGCACAGTCTCGGACTTATCCTCTACCCCTTGTAAGAGCTACCACTTGGGGCTCGGGCTAGTGATCAGCGGATGAAGAAGCACACATTCTCGTCATCTACGAAAGAATAAAGTAGAAGTTCAATTAGCATTGAGAAGTCAAATCGCACGATAGAGAAGAATAGATGTGAAGTCATTCCTAAATTCTGTAGCCTCTGTGGATAAGCACGGATATCTTTGTACCGATCCCTCTGACTCAACCTACCTTGTTTGTGAATTGAGAGACCTAGAAAACCTAGTGCTCTGATAGCAACTTGTCACGACCCGGGTTTTCCATCCTTGAGAGTCGTGATAGCGCCTACTCGTGAAAGCTAGGCAATTATAAACAGTCAACCTAAACAATTATAAGGGTCTACACATTAACAATCAACCTAAACAATTATAAACAGTAACTATAGTTAAGCAAATGAAAAGCGCAGAAGAGTTAAAATAAAACCAAATACTCCATTACATGTCTACCTACGAATCTGGTGTCACAAATTCACGAACGACTAAGATTTTTACTAAAAATACAAGTTTGGAAAGAAAAGTACAATTGTTCTCGGAATGAAAAGAGACAGCAAAAAAGCTAAAAAGGAAGGGGGACATTAGGCTCAGTGTAGCATCAAAATCAGCTATACACTAGGTCCAGTACGGAAATCTGCACAAAAGAGTGCAGAGTGTAGCATCAGTACAACCGACCCCATGTACTGAGTAAGTGTCAAGCCTAACCCCAGCAAAGTAATGACGAGGCTAGGATACAACAATCATATATACCTGTGCAGATAAATTATATACAAACACAAGCATAATAACAAAAATCAATAGAATAAGGTGGGAAGGGGACATACTGCGGGGAACATCAGATTCTAACAATAAACCAATAAGGAAGCATAATGAATATCATATCCAAATCAACAAATAATGGTGAAACGGTAACACGTACACGACTTCACCCTTCATACTTTTACTCTCATCCTCACCATATGAATCAACAGAAACAGCACAACATCACCCTTCATGAATTACCTCTCATAATCATGGCATGGCATGTGCATTATTCCTCACAATATCGACACTACATAACCCTTCGTGCATTAACTCTGAAATCATGGCACAGTATCACCTTTCGTGCATTAACACTCATAATATCGGCTCGGCATCACCCTCCGTGCATTACACTCACTCATAATATCATGCACCGTATCACCCTTCGTTCTTTACACTCTTCCTCACCCAAAAAATGGAAATAATACGTCCCGGCAAGGGAATCAACAATATCAACAATAATATCCCGGCAAGGGAATCAACAATATCAACAATAACATCCTAGAAAGGCATTAAACTATAACCAATCTCGTTTTCAACAATTACTTTACAAAATGGAACTCAACTTGAGCCAATGCTCAACAATAGTCAATTACCAAAAAACTTTCATAAGCTTTGTTCAACATTGAAAATCATCAATTTGGGCATGATCTATCCATAATAAAGTCATAACGATCATGGTATAAGACTCAGGGGCATGCTTGACACCAACGTATAGATACTTGTCATCATACCTATACGTCGTACTTGATACTAACACATAAAAATAAGACCACAACTCCTATTCCCTCTGGATAAGGTTCAGCCAAACACTTATATCAATTCCACGGACAATATTAAGCTTTAACTACCGCTTTATCTCTCGGTTCCAATTCTAATTTGTTGGTATCTAGTCATAATTTACTCAATAACATCAATAAATGCTAAATAAACCAATTCTATGGATGAAATAGATTCCCCAATGATGTTTCCAATAAGTCAAAACCCGACCGCAGGCTCGCTTGGTCAAAACCTGAAGTTCGAACCAAAACTTGATCACCCATTCACTCACGAACTCAAATATGCAATAAGTTTTGATATCGAACCTCAAATTAAGGTCCAAATCCCTAAAATTTGAAAATCCTAATTTCTACACAAAAACACACAATTTACCATGAAAAACCCTAGATTTTGAAGTGAAATCATGTAAAAAAGATGTCATAGATTGACGAAAATAAGTTAGAAATCGTTTACCTATGAGTTAGAGAAGAACTTGCTCTTAAAAAATTGCCCTTAGGACTTTAGGTTTTGAAAAAGTTGAAAAATAAAGAAGAATCCCGTCAAAATCCCACTTAACAGGTCGTAGATGTCGCAAAGCCACCAGGGGTTTGCAATTGCGAACCCTGAGAATTTCTGCCATCTTCGCAATTGCGAATGAAAACATCGCATTTGCGACCCCTGGCTTATCTGACAATCTTCGCATTTCCGAAGAACATCTCGCATTTGCGGGGAAGGCATTCCCTAAGGTCTTCGCATTTGCGAGAGAAAGCTCGCATTTACGATCCCTGAGTACATTGCAATTGCGATACCTGATCTCACAATTGCAAGATCAGGGGCCTGCAATATACCAGCAATCTTCCTAGTCCAAATTCACTTTGTGGCCCATCGAAAACTCACCCCGAGCCTTTGGGGCTCCAAATCAAATACGCACGCAAGCCTAAGAATATCATACGGACTTGCTCGTGTGATCAAATCATCAAAATAACATCAACAACTACAAATTTATCCTCAAATTCATGAAATTCTTCAAGAACATTGAAATTTCCATTTTCTTAACTAAAGGCCCGATTTGTACCAAATCAACTCCGATTCTTACTAAATTTCACATATTCAACTTATTTATTATTTTATACCTGTACCGGGCTCCAAAATTAACATACGGGCCCGATAATATCAAGAACACGCATAATTATATTTCAAAAAGCCTTTATATTTTCCAGTAAATAATTTTCTTTAAAAATTCTTTTCTCGGGCTTGGAACCTCGAAATTCGATTTCGGGCATACGCCGAACTCCCATATTTTGCTACGGTCCCTACGGGACCGTCGGATCACGGGTTTGAGCCCGGTTACCAAGAATGTTGAACAAAGTCAACTTTAATCAATTTTAAAGGCCAATTTCTTTATTTTTTCTAAAACTTCACATAAAAACTTTCCAGAAGGCGCCCGAACTACACATGCAAATCGAGGTGATATAAAAAGAGGTTTTCAAGGCCTCGGAACACAGTTTTGACTTGTAAAACAAGAGATGAACATCTGCAAATTGGACATTTAATGTACGGGATTTTTATCCATATATTTGCCTAAAATGCTTTTATATGGACAAAGACGCCCATTGAGCACACCAGTAATTTTTTTGATCACTTAAGGTGAATAAGGGTCCATTATTACCTCTACAAGAGGATGATGAACTCCTTGGTCCTGAAATACCCAATTCTTTATCAAGGGGAGTAAAGTATGCATTGTACTCTTTTTCCCTTGCTCAAGTTTTTTTCCACTGGATTTTTCCTGGTAAGATTTTTTTATGAGGCAGCTTGCAATATGTACTATTAGTGTACTCTTTTTTCTTGACTAGAATTTTTTTCCACGGGGTTTTTCCTTGTAAGGTTTTAAAGAGATACATAATAATCAACATCCAAGAGGGAGTGTAATCAAAATATCATTGTGGATGTTCATTTATTACTCCGCTATAGATAATTTTGCTGAAGAAGATTATCTATTTAGTACTCCATTGAAGTTTATCTTCAAGCAGCCAATGCAGATAGGTTGCAAGCAACTCAATGAAATGACTTGCAATAGCTTCTTGGTTTGATGAGATTAATTTAAATCGATCTGAAATAGTAGTGGATAATATTCTCTGCAAATTCTGCTTTTGAGAAGATGGCATAAAAGATTGGAATGCAGAGACTCAAATATTTGAAATAAGATTTTCATCAGGGGGAGTAAAATACGTGATACACTCTTTTTTCCTTACTAAGGTATTTTTTCCACAGGGTTTTCCTTATAAGGTTTTTATTAAGGCACCTAGCAATGCGTAATACTAAATATATGTACTCTTTTTCCTTTACTATGATTTTTTTTCAACGGGGTTTTTCCTAGTAAGGTTTTAATGAAGCACAATGAACATCCAAGGGGAAGTGTTATAAATATATATTAGATTATGGATGTTCATTTAGTACTCTGTTGTAAATAAGCTTCCTGAAGAAGCTTATCCAAATGGGACTCCGCCATAAATATATTTTTCTATTTGGTACTATATTGGAAATAAGCCTCCTGAAGAAGTTTATCATTTCGGTACTCCATTATGGACAAATATTACCCCCGATAGAAGATTATCTATATCTGGTACAGTAGCAGCTTACAAGAAACTTACAAGCATCTTATACAGTAGCTTGCAGTAGCAGCTTACAAGCAACTTACACATCATCTTGCAGTAGTAGCTTACACAGCAACTTGCAATAGCAGCTTCCTTTTTTCTATAAATAGAGGAGATTTCAGCTCATTATGAATATCAGTTTAAAAGTTGAATAATATATCAGTTTTTCTCTATACTTGCCTTTAGGTTATTTACTTTGTTGTCGTTATTTTATAATAAGAATGAATTTTTCTTTACAGGAAATTTTAGAAATCATAATTTAAAGAATGGCCTCAAAATTTATCATTAGTGCAAAGTGAAACAAGCCCGGCTGAATGCCCTCCTCTCTAGAATCTTAGAGGCCTAGCCTTCCATCATGTCATGTGGTTCAATTCAACTCTTTCCTTGGAGATTTTGGGTCGGTATATCCAATTATTCCAACTTTTATGTCCCACGTGTGTTATACGACCACCCTATTGAGTTCCCCACTCCTATTGGTTTATTTTTCAATGAGAAAACATAAAATATTTTTTGTTTAATCATTTAGTATGCGAAATTTATTGATATTCTAATTCAAATTTGCATTATGTGGGATCTATAAAAGGAGTAGCATTTAATAGGGACTTCTTCGTTCATATGATTCTAATTCAAAACATCCGATTAAATTAAAAAAATCATATTCATTCCATCATATTCCCTTTGTTGGTAAAATTGACATATAATCACAAATTAACTTATTGAGAGAAAATAAAAGTATATTATCGATGACTGCCCAAAGTGGTATGTATCCTAAAAAATGGTGCTAAGCTAACATTGTTTGACTCAAAAGATATTGCAATATTTTTGAACAAATCAATCAAATAAAGTGATGGGAGTAAATCTTAGTCATTCGTAATGAATTCCAGATCACATAACTAGATGAAGAATAATATATAAAAGGAAGTGAAGATGATGATCTTATTGAAACTTCCCAGAATTATTCTCATTAATCGGTGGAGTAGGAAACATTACGTATTACATCGATTGCTCCTCTGATTGCCTCCTTTATCTTTCTCTTTGTCGAAATTATAGAGAGGAAATAGATGGGCAACATGAGAGATGTTTTTTTAGAACCTCCCCCCCTTGTGAGAGGTTTTTACCCTCCTATAAATACAGCTCTGGACCTCTGGCTATATGGCCTATCTGACGCTTCTCTATGCCTCACACTCCTCGGTTACTTGTTAGAAGTCGTCCTTTACTGCTTCGACAAAAGTCGTGAGGGCAAGATATCGAACAGCCCCTGTTGATACTTACTGCCTTGCTATCTCTGTTGGGGGCATTAGTCGTTCTGACTGTAGTGGTCAGATTTTGACCAATATAGTTAGTCCCTCCATCTGTTAGGCTCATCCCCTGTCGGGTTCGGTAGGCGAATTATGACCGTTGTCAACCCGAGAGAAATCTGAATATTCACTCTTTGGTTATTCTACGTGGATTCCGAAGGGATGACGATACCCTTTTGGTAGTCCTAGATCGTTTTGGAACTAAAACGTCATTTGTGCTGAAACGTCATTTTGTGGTTGCAGCCATTTTGAGACACATTCTTAAAGAGTTGAAATGTTTCGTGTGCCATCGGGTTTGATTAGCGACTCTTGGGTTTCGCACTAGGAAGGTTTATGTTTCTTATAAATAGAAGGAACACATCCTTCGATTGATACATTCCCTTGCATTTTGCCCGAAGGAGTTCTTGCGAGTATACTTTCTTCCCGATAACTTCAAACATTTATTTGCTCCCTATGAGCCAAACTAATCCCATCCTTTCCTTTCATTGCTTCTTTTCTTTGCTAAGTTAACAGAATGGCCAGTAATTCTTCTTGCGCTGACCTCCCTACCCCGTTTTCGGCATCGGTAAACGATACTCCGACCAATGGATAGGCTGAAATGGTGAAGGATGAGGACGTTTCATCAGTGGTCGATATCTTGCCCTGCCCCGAAAGAGCATGGGCTGATTTTAGCAGTCGCGCTGGGGAGGAGCTGGAACCTTTCCCCTCAGTAATGAACTAAGAGGATATTGCTGATTTGAAAGTCCGATGGGGGATTCCCGGTTATATCGACATGCGGCCGGTGGTAGGAGACGATATTGTCCATTTTGACCGCCCCGAATGCTGCGTGTTTTACATGCACCCCTGCCTTATTGGGTACAGTCTTCCTCTCCCACTCTTAGTGGTGGACGTCTATCGCTTTTATGAGGTATGTCCTGCCCAACTATCACCGTACCTATATAAACTGTTCTTGACGTTGCTCAAGTTTGCGGAGCTCACCGCCATGAAGTCACTTTGGGGCATATGCTCGACATCTTTGCCCCTCAGCATATTCGTGGTATGATGATCCACATGCGCGCTCGGGAGTCAAAGAATCATGGTGAAGATGGACGATCGGGCTAACCATTATTTCTATGAGAATTACTTCTACGTACGGACAGAGCAGCTCGTGGCGAATCTAACGGGGTTCCCTAAGAAATGGAACTTTGCGCGTAAGTTTGTATGTTGTTTTATTTTTAGTCGAAGGGATGCACGACCATTTCTTATCTTGATACTAAATCTTTGCCACTTTTGGCAGCCCTGAGATTGCCTCCTCCACCTGTCAATAGTATCCGTGAATGGGTGGGTGTTATTCTCTCTCATACAGCGGGGATCCACACATGGGCGGCCTTTTGTGACAAATACAGGCGCAAACCTCTTTCTTGCGAGATGTTTTTTCCATTTGTCATTTTTCTCCTTCCCTTCTTTGTGCTTAATTTCTAACATGCTGCTCATTGATGTTAGGAAGGGTACGGAGGGCGAGGGATCCTCTATTAGCTTTTCAGCAACCAGCCTCAACCACTCGCCCTATCACAATACCTACTGCCCGACCTTTGTTGAGGGCTGCTTCAGTTGAGTCTGTGGCAGCGGTTTCTCCTACAGAGATCGCTTCTCAGGCTGAAGTTTTGACTTGTGTTGCTCGCCCAACTGGTGAATCTTCGCCTACTGAGGATGAGGGGGGTCCTTCTAAAAGGTGGCGAGTGGGGTTCGAGACAGCGCCACCAACTGTGATTCATCTAAATGACTCTCCTTCAATGGGATCTAGAGTAGGGTTTGATACGGTTCCCCCTATAGGGACGGAACCGGCTGTTGCATCTGCTCAACCAGAGAATCTGGCCATTGTCGATGATCAGTGTCCTGCCACGATGGAAGGTCAGGTTACCAAGACTGCATTATGGTTTCGGACGTACCCTCATCCTCCGCGTGGGGTTATACTTCCTCTTCAGCTACTGATAATGGAAAGGGAGTTGTGGTCGACGACTATGAGTCTAAGTCAGACCTCGAACCTAATGATGTTAGGATATTTGTAGAGGGAATTACCCATTCGGTGGTTCAAGCAGGAGGTCCAACCCACTTTCTTAAGATTCTTTCGGATGTCAACCTCTTGGGGGAAGTGGAGGATTTAGTGCCATAGTTTGACATTTTATGCTCCGAGGCTGAGACTATGGCCCTTCAGAACGTTCCTGATACGTTTAATAGACAAGGTGTCCATTATGGGCTTAAGAGTAATTTACATTATCCCTGCTACTTTTCTTTTTGTTTTTCTTGATGATGGGCTAACCCATATTCTCATTTTTCAGATGTATATGTTGGAGGTGGGGAGTATTCGCAGGGCCAACATTCGGGCCGAAATCTTCATGAAGATTCTGGAGAAATATCGGCGCTATCGCGATAAGTGCCGTGAGATGCATGAGCTGCTGAAGGCGAACCCTTGTAATCGGACTCTTGGCGAGGAATTGGAGAAGAGGGACCAGGAACTGTTGCAGGCTATTTGCAAAAAGAGTGTGCTTGAGAAGCAACTTCGTGCGAAGGATAAAGAACTCAATCTTGGTAAAAGAGTTGCTGTGGAGTGTGAATATCTCCAGGAGAAGCTAAGGTCGAGGCAATGAGTGTAGAGTTGGTTGAAAAATTTGTTTAGATGGAGAGAAAGGTATCCCAGTTGGAATGCATGGACAGTGCCTCGTCCTCAGCTTTGGCGAGGGTAGCAGCTTTGGAGGATACCATATGCGTCCTCCATTCTGAGCAAGAATCGCAAAGGGCGACAACCATGCTAATGGAAAAGAGGCATGAATAGCACATTAGCGAGATCGATCGAGAGGCCTCGATCTTGGGGTATCGAGTCGATGCTCTGGACTCTGAAAGGGAGCAAATGCTGGCTCAACTTGAGTCTTCCTCTTCCATTACTCCTCGTCATTTGCACGAACTTTGGGTCCATGTTGAAGCCCAACGGGATATATATAAGAATCTGTGGGAGGCGGGCAAGGTGATCAAGGCCGAGTATAAAGAAGCGCGGGTGAAGGCGCGAGAAGCTTGCGCCAATTATGGATATGGCTCGGCGATACCAGAAACTGACGAGGGCACATGCACCGAAGGTGAATTCCCCGAAGGTGATGGTGGAGATGGTGCTGATGATGATACCGAATAGAGTGATAGTGATCTTGATATGTTTTCTGCTTGTTGTTTTCTTCCTTCATTTTTTTGGTTTTCGTTGTTATTTCCTTGTTCTTTCCCCTTATCGTTGTTTTTTTTATATTATTGACTTGGGCCTCATCTAACCTGCGATCATTTTCACAGTGACTTTGTGTAAAGAAGAGCCTTTCGCTGTTATTTGTCTCATACTTTACCTTTGTTTTTTATTTTTTGTGATTATGGAGTGAGATAGATTCTCGCACGGCGAGACCCAGTGTTTTGCACCTTCTAATGGCCCTTGGACTCAGGAATATTCCAAATTCTCTTTGGCGATGGCTTAGGTCCTTGAAGGGTGTTACTTTGACCTATTAACGTGTCGACACGTCAACATTCAGTTGAGGTCGAACTCTTCTTTTTTATGAAGGCCCTTGGCCTTAAAGGGTATTATTTTGACTTATCAAAATGTTAACCCGTCATCGTTGTCGAATTCTTATTTTCGGCGAAGGCCTTTGACCGTAAAAGGTCTTATTTTAACTTATCGAAATGTTAACCCATTGTCGTTCGATCGAGGTCGAACTCTTCTTTTTGGCGAAGGTCCTTGGCCTTAAAGGATTTTATTTCAACTTATTGAAATGTTAACCCGTCGTCATTCGATCGAGTTCAAATTTCTTGTTTTTGGTAAAGGCCCGTCCCTTGGCCTTAAAGGGTGTTATTTTGACTTATTGAAATGTTAACCTATCGTCGTACGATCAAGATCGAACGCTTCTTTTTGGCAAAGGCCCTTGACCTTAAAGGGTGTTATTTTGACTTATTGAAATGTTATCCCGTTGTTGTTTGATCGAGGTCGAACTCTTCTTTTTGGCGAAGACCTTTGGCCTTAAAGGGTGTTAGTTCGAATTATAGAAATGTTAACCCGTTGTCGTTTGATCGAGGTCGAACTCTTCTGTTTGGAAAAGGCCTTTGACCTTAAAAGGTGTTATTTCAACTTATTGAAATGTTAACCCGTTGTCATTTGATCGAGGTCGAACTCTTCTATTTGGCGAAGGCCCTTGACCATAAAGGGTGTTATTTCGACTTATCAAAATGTTAGCCCGTTGTCGTTCGATCGAGGTCAAACTCCTCTTATTGGCGAAGGCCCTTGGCCTTAAAGGGTGTTATTTCGACTTATCAAAATGTTAACCCGTCGTCGTTCGATTGAGGTTGAATTCTTCTTTTTGGCGAAGGCCCTTCCCTTGGCCTTAAAGGGTGTTATTTCGACTTATCAAAATGTTAAAATCGTCATTCGATCAAGGTCGAACGCTTCTTTTTGGAGAAATACCTTGACCTTAAAGGGTGTTATTTTTAACTTATCAAAATATTAAACCGTCATCATTTGATCGAGGTTGAACTCATCTTTTTGGCAAAGGCCCTTGGACTTAAAGGTTGTTATTTCGATTTATAAAAATGTTAACCCGTCGTCGTTCGACGAGGTCGAATTCTTCTTTTTGGCGAAGGCCTTTCCCTTGGCTTTAAAGGGTGTTATTTTGACTTATCAAAATGTTAACCTGTCGTCGTTCAATCGAGGTCGAACGCTTCTTTATGGAAAAGGACCTTGACCTTAAAAGGTGTTATTTCAATTTATTAAAATGTTAATCTGTTGTCATTCGATCGAGGTCGAACTCTTCTTTTTGGTGAAGGCCCTTGACCATAAAGGGCGTTATTTTGACTTATCAAAATGTTATCCCGTCGTCGTTCGATCGAGGTCGAACTCCTCTTTTTGGTGAAGGCCCTTGTCCTTAAAGGATGTTATTTTGACTTATCAAAATGTTAACCCGTCGTCGTTTGATCGAGGTCAAAATCTTGTTTTTGGTGAGGGCCCTTCCCTTGGCCTTAAAGGGTGTTATTTGGACTTATCAAAATGTTAACACATCGTCGTTCGATCGAGGTCGAACACTTGTTTTTGGAGAAATACCTTGACCTTAAAGGGTGTTATTTTGACTTATCAAAATATTAACCCGTCGTCGTTTGATCAAGGTTGAACTCTTCTTTTTGGCGAAGGCCCTTCAGCTTAAAGGGTGTTATTTCGACGTATCAAAATTTAAACCCGTTGTCGTTCGATATGTGGAACTCTTCTGTTTGGCGAAGGCCCTTGACCTTAAAAGGTGTTATTTGAACATATCAAAATGTTAACCTGTTGTCATTCGATCGAGGTCAAAAAATATTCTTTTTAGCGAAGGCTTTTGACCTTAAAGGGTGTTATTTCAACTTATCGAAATGTTAATTTGTCGTCGTTCGATCAAGTTCGAATTCTTCTTTTAGGCGAAGGCCTTTCCCTTGGCCTTAAAGGGTGTTATTTCAACTTATCGAAATGTTAACCCGTCATTAGTCCCAGGTTTTTGGAGAATCAGGCGTCTTTTGGGGGAGTACCAGTTAACTAGATATTGTTTGCATCAGAGTGTGTAATACTGGATGGTAGGAAACATCACCATTTCGCTTACATTTGTTCGGTGTTTTCGTAAGAGTTTCCTTATCTGTCTCCTGCCTTTCGATCCAGAGATACATTGTCGGGCGACGTCCCTTTACCATGTGGTAGTTTTTCATTCCTCGATTGAGGTGTTCCTTTGCTTGATCGCTCGCGCGACGTTTGTGTCCCTACTTGAGCAGAGAGCAAAAAGAAAGTTAGAACGATGTTGTTCTTACCCCCATCCAATGAATCGGTGAACCAGACTAGGTTTATAACGTACCTTGTTTTGCTTGGCTTTCGATGAGTGATGGAGCCGTTCCTACATTTGATGGTTGTATTCAGCTTTCTTTTCCTTTCTAGGCTGCGCTTTTCTTACGCTTGGGTAGTGCTTTGTCTTGGCAATCTTCTTGAAGGATAATCATGTTCCTTGCCTTTGATCTGGAAGAAACTAGGACATTTCACTAAGAAATTCCTACAGAATGTGCCAAATTATTTTTCTCAAAAGATATTGCAACCTTTTTGAACAAATCAATAAAATAGAGTGATGGGGTAAATCTTAGTCATTCGTAATGAATTCAGAATCAAAGAACTAGGTGAAGAACAATATATAAAAAGAAGTGAAGATGAATGATCTTGTTGAAACTTCCCATAATCATTCTCATTAATCGGTGGAGTAGGACATATTACATATTACATCGATTGCCTCCCCCAATTACCTCCTTCATCTTTCTTTTTGTCAAAATTACATAGATGAAATAGATGGAGAATAGGAGAAATGTTTTTTTAGAAGCCCCCCTTGAGAGAGGTTTTTACCCTCCTATATATACAACTATGGACCTCCGGCTGTATGGTCTATCCGAGCTTCTCTATGCCTCACACTCCGCAGTTACTTGCTGGAGGTCGCCCTTTACTGCTTCAATGAAAGTCATAAGGGCAAGATACGGAATAGCCCGTGTTGATCCTTACTGCCTTACCATCTGTGTTGGGGGCTTTAGCCGGCCTGACCGTAGTGGTCGGATTTTGACTAATACAAACATACATTTTAAGAAAATTTGACTTTTCTTGCCGACATTGCTGCTAGTGCTACCTGAGAAGACATTTTGAGTTTTTGTCCTTTTCTTTTTTAAATCCAATTGTCACCGAAGTAGATACTACTACTCACTCTAGTCCAAAATAAGTGACCAATTTACTTTTTTAATTTGGTCCAAAATAAGTGTCCATTTATATAATCATGACAAAATTCAATTTGTTTTTCCAAAATTACTAATGGATATAAATTATTCATGTAATTTTATATGTAAAAAAAATAAGTTTTTAAAATAAAATATGAATAATAATATCTTATCCTTGCATATTTTCTAACAAATCTTGTAAGAAAAAAAATTATGAAAAAGAAGGAAAGAAGCTAAAAGACAAGGGAATGAAGCAAAACCGCAGTTGCACACTCATGTTCATATTCGCAAATATAGAATATACATATGGGCTTATAGAAAGAGACAATTAGAGATGAAAAGGAGCATATTTGTATATGTGAATCTATATACGCAAAGTCACATTCGCATTCATAGAACCTACATTTTCAAGTCTAACCTACGAAGTCATAAATGGAACCAAAAGAGCTATAGATGCATATGTTGAATCTATATACACAAAGGACATATTGCATATATGGAACCTACATTTGCAAATCTAACCCATGAAGTCAAAAATGAAAGCAAAAGAGTCATATATGCATGTGTGGAATCTATATTTGCAAAGGTCACATTCACATACATGGAACCTACATTTCCAAGACTAACTCATGAAGCCAAGGGTGAAGCATAAGTGTAATAGATTCATATATGGAATTTACATACACAAAGGTCACTTTGCATACATGGATTACACATTCGCAAAATTTGAACATGACAAAAGGTACTCATATTTTCCTATTAATTTCAAGCTCTCTTTGTATAAGGATATTCAATCTTTGTAAGACAAGAACTAATCTTGGTCTTCTTTCTTTGTAGTAAAAATATTTTCGTAGTCTTTTAAATAATTCTAGCCTTCTAAATATCTTTTTTCGCTTTTCTTATTCCATAATGGAGTAATCTCTTTCGTTGGGATAATTGATGAAACTTGATATATTTCATAATATTATCTTAGTTTTTATATACTCTTGGCTTGAAACTTGTTATTTATATTTCATATGTGCTGAAATGATGATTTTTAATTACTTTATCACCACATCTATATATTTTATTTCTAAGTTATTCAAATATTAATTTATTAATTCTCGCAGAGCAAAATTAATTTATTATAACTGATTAATAAAATAGTAATGTGGAAGTAATTTTTCAGTAAACTATTATTTCAAGTCAATAATCTTGCTTGACTCAGTTTTAATTCTCACAGAGGAATTATTGACCCTTGATAAAAATATTCTCCCGAAGTTTTTACTTTCTTTTAGTACAATTCAAGCAAGAAAAATATTTTAGTTTAAACTTCACTAATCTTAAATTGATTAATTAACATAATTCTCACAGAGTGTTATTAATTGGTTATTTCTTAGTGAGCAAAATATAATTATATCATAAATAAGCAATTATTCTTTAGAGAAATAAATGTAGAAATTGAGATTTTATTATGGTAAAATTGTCAAGTGAATTCCATGATTCCCAACTCTTTTTTTAAATAATAAATCTTTCAAAAGTTATTTGTTTTGTTTAAGTAATTAACAAGTGTTAATCACTCTTCATCAATTTGATTTTCTCATATAGTAATTAAAATATTACAAGTCTGTAGCATAGATTATCCAGTATATGTGGAATGATATCTTAAACTATATTAGAATTTGACAGAGTACGAGCAAGAAATTCCAATACACATTGGCCTGATCAAATTTTTGGCATCGTTGCCTGGGACTGCATATATCTATTTTAGATTAAATATTTTATTATTAATTTTAGAATTTATCATTTTTATATTTGTTTCTGTTAATATTTTTACTATCTACTATTAAGTACTTCTTCCTATTACTTCTATCAGGAATGGAGAATCGGGGAGTAGAAGATATTCAACCACCAGCCCATGTGGAGGATAAGTTTGATGAAGTAGCACCAAGGCCAGCAATCAAAATCCTAAGGGATTATGCTAGACCCGACCGCTTCAACTATGAATCAAGTGTCAGAAAACCTCCATTGGCATCCAAAAAGGTTGAAATTAGGACTGGCCTAATTCAAACGATTCCACAGTCTTGCATCTTCACTGGAGACGCAAGTGAAGATCCGCATAGTCATTTAATTGACTTTCTGGAACTTGTTGAAACATCTAAGTATAATGGAGTACCTCCTAAAGCTATCAAGTTAAGGTTATTTCCTTTTTCGTTAAAAGGAAACGAAAAGACTTGGTTGCGAAGTTTGCCACAAGGTTCCATTACCACATGGTACCAAATGAGTCAAAAAATTTTAAACAAATATTTTTCTCCTGCTAAAACCACAAAGTTAAGACATGACATCTCTAATTTCTTGCAAACTGACACTGAGTCAGTTTATCGAGCTAGGAAAAGATTAAAAGAAATGTTAAGAAAATGTCCATACCATGACATTCCTGAACACATGCAACTGTATATTTTTAATCATGGGTTAGAACCCTCTGCTAAAAATATGATTGATGCAGCTGCAGGAGGTTCTGTAATAGGAAAACCCATTGAGGAAGCATTGGAATTGTTGAACGAGATTTCTAAGAATGCCACCCAATGGACATCTGAGCGTGTAATCATCAAGAAGGTTGCTACGATAAACAAGGTTGATGCTTTAAATACCCTAACACAACAAATTGTTTCTTTCGCACAAAAGCTTGAATCTTTTAAGGTGAATACACAAAACTTAACCCAATCTAAGACTTGTGACATGTGTGGAGGAAACCATCTGAACTATGAATGTCAAGCAAACAATCATAATGACGAACATGTCGATTCTGTCGGTTATAAATCGTACCCTTTTGGGAGTCCAATGGCACAAAAGCATACAGGATTTTAATGGAGCAATTCAAATGGTACAAAGAACTCTCAAAGCTTCCAGAAGCAACACATACAAGGTCCGTCAGGATACCAAAATCAGAATCGCGGGCAACCAAAATATAGACCTAATCAACAAGTAGGGCCATATCAGCAAAGGCCTCAACAATCTCTTTTAAGTCTTGATAACCTTTTGTATAAGTACATTAAGGCTACTAATGAAAAGATGGAAAGCAAGGTGCAGCCCACAAAAATCTGGAAATGCAATTAAGCCAACTTGCAATTCTTGTGTTAGAAAAGATTCAAGGTCCCTTGCTGTCATGACCCAAAATCCACTAAGGGTCATGATAGCACCGGACACCACTGTCATGCAAGCCAATACCAAGAAGTTAATTAAATTCTCATTTTAGTTTTTGTTGAAATCATTCCTTTTATACATTGAACAATAAATAATAAAATTCAATGAAATAAGATAATGTCTTTAAAAAATTAATATTTAATAATTCCATAATCATCCCAGAACCCGGTGTCACAAGTGCATGAGCTATTTCTAGGAAATCAAATAAACTGTTATAACTGTCCGGAATACAAAATGGACAGAAGGTAAATAATATACGCTGAAAGAGACTATGCCGGTCATGGATCGCCTCGAGAGGTGCAGCTCACCTAAGTCTTCGTATCATCCCTGCTACTACGCCCATTAGGCCGCTAGGGGTACATGTGCCTGTGCAACAAAAATGCACAGCAAGTATAGCATGAGTACAAAAATAACGTGTACTCAGTAAGTATCCCATTAATTTGGAAGAGGTAGAGACGAGAGGTAGACTTCGACACTTACTAGTGATCAAATAATAATATACCAATAATATAGTAAATTGAGGGTTTTTTTAAAAAAATGGTTGTAACTCAATATCATGAAGCAAGTAAACAATTCTCTAATTCGTAGGGAAATTTCCAAATTAGTTTTCATCATTTATACATTTATTCTCAATCTGGGGAAGTAATATCCTTATTTATAAATATAAAGGCAAGCAATACAAACATGCACAAATTACGTCGAGGACGTACGGGCCAATCCAATAAATATTTAAAATATGCACTGACAGTGGGTCGAATGGCGCGAACCATAGGTGCATCTATTACCCCGCTCGCAAATCATACATGCAACGCAGGTACACATAGAAACACACATCCAAATAGTCAATCAAAACTTCATCGGGGAGACAATTATTCAAGGAAGTATCAATTTCTCTTTTACAAATCGAGAAATGAAGTTTAACTCTTTTAGAAAATTATTTACCACATCGATGCAATTAAAGCAATTTAAATTGTTAATAAGGTTGCAATTATTATAAGTAAAGCATATTTTTGGATCATATACTACCCAGACATAATCATAATAATAGCTACGCACGGACTCTCGTTACTTCGTGCATACGTAGCCCCCACACATAGAAGCACATATCCAATTAATTAATCTATGGGGATAATTCCCTCTTACAAAATTAGAAAGGAGACTCACTTTGCTCCGAAGTTCCAAAACCGGCTTCCAAGCCCTTCTGATGACTCAAATCGATGCACAACACTTCAAAACTAGCAAACAAATAAGAAAATCCATAAATATATACTCTACTCACAACAATTCAATATAGATAAATTCCTAACTTCTTTTGAAAAGTTGACAAAATTTCCCTTGGGCCCACGTGTTCGAATTTTAAAAAACTCACAAAATCCAACAACTCATTCCGATACGAGTTCAACCATACCAATTTTACCAAATTCCTGTAACAACTTGACCTCCAAATCTTGCATTTTCTTTCTTGAAAAGTTTTGCAAAAATATTTGATTTCTTCCATTTAAATCTGAAATAAATATAACCATAGAATTATGAAGTATAATTACTTTTGGATATAGAACACTTACCGCAATCCATACGGTGAAAATCGCCTCAAAAATCGCATCAATCCGAGCTCCATAGCTCCAAATATGTTAAAAATGGCTGAGACCTCGAAATATAGCTTCTGCCCAGGTATGTACTTTAAGTGACCGTGGAAAGTGCTTCGCATCTCGAAGCATAATATTTCTCGGCACAAAATCTGCCCTTCGTGATCGCGGTCGCGAAGAACAAATGTCGAGCTCTTCCAAACAGTCTCTAGTATAATGGCCCTAACGTTTTGTACAAAACTCTACATTGCAAATGGTTTAACTTTTTGAAAACTAGACTTCAAGAAATACAACCTTCATGCTTTTATCATTTACCATATAGTTTTAGATTACAAGATATAACTTCCAAAGTCAGTCCTGTGCAACACAAATTTCTTCTTCGCAATTTCCAAACTTTTCCCGGATAGGCTATAGTGTACCACTCATAACCTTTTTTACACAGTCCAAATACCAAATGGTTTAATTTTCTAAAAACTAGACACAAAGAGATACAACTTATTTTTGGATCATCTCCAAATTCCTTATAGATCGAAGGATACAAGCTTCTAAATCCGGGTCAGTGAAGCGGAAACTATCCTCTACGTGATCGTGAAAGTGCTTCCGTGATCGCGAATCATTTGCCATATTCTCCCACTTTACTCATCCCTATCGCAACCAATTCCCAATGGTCGCATAGCATACTACTGTAGCCAAAAAACAACAGCTAAAAATGGTCTAGAAATGGACCAAAATCACCCCGAAACTTACTCGAGCCCCTCGGGACCCCGTCCGAACATACCGACAAGTCTCAAAACATATCACGGACATAGTTGAGGCCTCAAATCACATCAAACAATGCTAAATACATGAATCATACCCTACTTCAAGTCTAATGAAACTAAGAAATTCCAATTTCTACATTCGATTCCGAAACCAATCAAATCACGTCCGATTGATATCAAATTTTGCATACTAGTTACATTCGACATTACAGACCTACTCCAACTTCCGGAATTGGATTCCGACCCCGATATCAAAATATCCACTTCCGATCAAACTCCTAAAAAACCTTCAAATTTCTATCTTTAGGCAAATGAGTCCAAAATGGCCCACGGACCACCAAATTCACTTCCGATCGCGCTCATAACACCTGAATCACCATACGGAGCTATTCCCAAACTCGGAATCCCAAACGAACATTGATAACACAGAAATGCACTTCAACCCAAACTCATGAAATTCTTCCAAAAATGCTAACTTCCACAATAGGTGCCTAAATGTTTTCGGGTCTTCCAAAACCCGATCTGGACATATGCCCAAGTTCAAAATAATCATACGAACATGTTAGAACCTTCAAATCCTGATTTCGAGGTCGTTTACTCAAAAATCCAATATTAGTCAATTCTTTCAACTTAAAGCATCCGAAATGAGAATTCTCTTTCCAAATCAACTCCGAACTTCCCGAAATTTAATTCCGACCATATGTACAATTCATAATACCTGAAATGAAGTTGTTCATGGCCTCAAACTGTTGAATGTCACGCTAGAGCTCAAAATGACTGGTCAGGTCGTTACATTCTCTCCCACATAAACATACATTCGTCCTCGAACGTGCTAAGAATTGCATTGGAGTTGTCCGAAATCACTATTGAACACCTTGTGCACCTACCTGTGCTACAGCCCAGTTGAGCACATTATCTCGATCAATTCTGAAAATATTCCCTTTTTATTCAAGAAAATAAACTTAGAGCCCAATTTTAACATCCAAAATTCTCTGCCAAGCCTGCTTCCACTATATGAACACCGTATCAATAACTACACAAGGTACCAGAACATGACTGCATGCCTTTGCTGAATTCTCACCATGCACCACCACATTCACAGGACCATTATAGCATTCTCTTGTCATAATAACCAACATTGCCCGAATCTGATGCTCACAATGCACCCCATGTCATAGAAGTCTTGTTCCAACTCTTGCAATACCTCTACGACAGAAGAGACGTGTAGAAATTCATAACCAACTGCCGAGTCAACAAATCATTGAGGCTATACTCCTGACAATAACCATTACCTCATTTTGAACCAAATAATGGTATGTGCTCTTTAATGTACTTCATATAATCCGATCGCAATGATCCTAGATCCATTAATCTCGTCTTACCAAATACGAGATGCTCAGGCAATAAACCACTCCAGACATGACCAAATGTCTCATATGATGCCACAATGTGCTAGTAGGCTACAAACTCGAATGTGATACATAAGGAAAACGAACTCTGGAAAGGACTACTCAACCTACGAAACTAATTAGACAACCGAGAAGGTGTCACATAAAATAGAATGTAGGTGATTGTACTCAACATCACACTGTTGCGACGTGCAACCCGTTCCCATCAACATACCTGTGGCAGCGTGCCACCGAATCCACATATAAAATATATATAAGGAGATACATACCGAGCTAGAGTGCTCATTGCTACAAAATATCGAATATCGATCACAAGCATGGTAAGTGCATAATACCATCCCTAGGGAGACATATATCGCCATATGCTAGAAAACTCAAGCACAACTGGAGTACGATATATGATCTGAATCTAAAGAGCCATCCTTCTCAATAACACTATCGTTACGCAGAAGCTCAAAAAATAAGAGAATTATCAAGCCATTTTACAACTCACATGGCACAATATAATATTATATGAAATAACCGATGACGAAATGACATCCAATATCCTAATACTCTTCCATAAGGAGTGTTATGCTGAATGAACACATCTGACCTAATATATAGCCCTCATTTATATTTAAATCCATTCACAGACCTCATGCTAATTCTGATCGTACTTATCTACGCCAATAATCTTTCTTGGGTCCATAATAACCCCTTTTTTCCATAGCACACAAGAATAGCCGTCCAATCCGGAACAACCTTCCATATTCCACAACCAAATAAATCAAGAACCCTTCAAGAATAAATTCTCAATTAGCGATAGTACCATAATATCCATACTTGGTTTAAATCCTCAATCAATTAAGTGACTATACGTCACACTTATACAATCTTTTCACCAGGTAACAATTCTAAACATCCACACCACCGGCCATACAAATGCTGCAAAGCGAATCAAGGATTTTCAAGTCAATACACAAAACCTCTTACTCATGATGGTGATCTCAGGTGAAGCTGAAGATAATACCAGCTTACTCTAAACATCTAAATTCTTTTCCTGCTCATCCAAGCTCGTGACCTCCAACTGCAACCTTGATTCTCAACTTCCAAATCCCATGCTACTCACGTCACATAATCACGACAATGCGAAAGAGTACAAGAATTTCAACGTAACTCCTGAACTACTAATAGGGTAAACATTTCATCATATAGAAATCTTTTACTTAACTCATTTCAATGGAAGCATTACAACCTATGACTAAATTCTCATAATCACAGAAAATACCAACCTCAAATAGTGGTATAAACCACCATAACTATTTCGGGGCGCATATACACATAATAGGACATAATACTTGAAAGCCTCAGAATAGAATCAATTACGGCGACCGTCAAACCTCACACACATTACTATAATTATGTGTATAACTTAACACGCTGAAGGAACAAATCGTTGCTACCATTATACCCATTCAATTATTGCTGACTGATTTTACTTCTTCTAATTTACTTTGGCCTTGACTTTGGAATAATAGTAGCCCCATTCAAAACATCACGAACCCAAATCTATACTCATCCTGAGTGACCCTATTACTCGAGACAACATAATCTCCAAACCCATGAGACATTTCATACCCTCCATGCATGCACATTCGCATCTTACACTGATATACCTATTCTAATAATTCCTCTACAAATCTGCAGTCTTTTTCTCATTTTCCTCCAATTGCTACATTGCAAGTTGAAAAAATCATAGAACATTTTCAAGCCTCTTATCACAATCTTCTACAAAAGCTCGATTCTTAACCATACTCTGGTCTTGAATCTTTATGCACCGCATTTTTAACCTTTGAATTCACTAGGACCATTGTTGAGAGTCACCCACTCTGGCTTGGTCCCGAATATAATCAACTCCGAGGCTCCGCTAGCATATGAACACATATCTTAATGAAGCACTTGACTGAATCACATTCCTTGTAAATCACCTATATACGAAGCATAAATCCTGAATCTTACCAAAGCCTGAACATGAGTCAATAAAGACAACTATAGCACATATTTATCAATTCCTTTGCTCAAATTACCACTTATGTTCTTTTCCCTTAGATGTAATAACTCACCAATACGCTGATAACCTGAACCTTACAAGTAGATAACCATATAACCCAATCGTAGGCGGTGGGACTCTCCCACCTAGCTTGAAGCCACTATTACACAACTTTGGAACCCACCATGAATTCTTTATCTCTTATTGTCATGACCTTGTGCAATCAAACCACTATATTCCTCGAATCCTTCCGTTATTGTTTCATGAACGCTTTGAATCTCTAGCAACATTCGCATATTCAACCTCTTACTAGATAGCTAGTAAAACCCTTCGCAAAAGCTTCACCAACCACGCGATCGCTGACCTGCTCACAGGAGATAACTCACCAGTTAAAATTGCATGTCGACATCTTCCAACGTCGCTGCATGGGGTACAATCACTATGACATCAATAACCCATTCTGATACCGTGCTCATTCACCAACTGTACTAGTCCATTCACTTCTTAAGGATATCAACTAAATACGCGACAATATCTTCTAATTCGAAGTTAGATTGTATCCTTCTTCGTATCAAGAAATTCCTTTTTTGTTGTATCCAATCTCCCACCGTATAATATCCAATATTTCAAATTAAGCCCGCCGACCCAATCATCATCCACTAAAATTCCTAAATCACTCAAAACTTTTCCTCAAGGTGTGCAGTTATCATGCCACTGAAGCCATATTATACAGTGCCACTCTCCCACTTTGGTCAAACTCACTCCTTTAGGCAACTACTCAACTTTTGTTTCCCACACTTGGATTCTAGGAGTTTAATCACCACAAGACACTTCCCAATCAAATACGTAGGAGGAAGCACCACATCTGTAGTACCATTACAATTTCTCGATTCTCGATTTAGAACCATTGCTTCACGTCACATAAGATTGAATGGGAAGGCAATAAAAAGGTAAGGCTCAAAGGAGTCAAACCGCACGATGAGGAATCAAGAAGGGAATTGCTCCTAACAACCCTATAGCCTCTCGAAGATAAGTACAAACGTCTCCATACTGATCCGCAAGACTCTACTAGACTCACTCATGACTCGTGAGATGTAAGTGAACCTAGTGCTTTGATACCATGTTGCCACGACCCAAAATCCACTAAGGGTCATGATGGCGCTGGACACCACTGTCAGGCAAGCCAACACCAAGAAGTTAATTAAATTCTCATTTTAGTTTTTATTGAAATCATTCCTTTTATACATTAAACAATAAATAATGAATTTCATTGAAATAAGATGATGTCTTTAACAAAAGTAATATTTA